>CCAG010023652.1:0-16237 GCA_001077435.1 Glossina morsitans morsitans
TCGCAAATGACGAAGAGGCGGGCAATCAACAAACGCAGATGGTTAAAACTAAATACAAAATGAAAAGCGAGAGAAAACGGAAGGGGAGAGGATAACAAAAAAAAAAAAAAAAAAAACTAACAAGAAAAACTTAAGCTAAAAATAAATAAATGACAATCATTTTTGAATTGTTCAAAACGAAAATAAGATACTCTATGCATACTTCAGCTCCATTCAGCTATTAAAACGAAGAGAAAGGAAAAGTCGCTGCATAAAAGCAGGCAAAAACCATAAATCGAAAATTAAATGTATGTGTGTATGTATGTTTGTATGAAAGAATGTAAACATAGCTATATATTTGATATTGCGAAGGAAAAGGGAACAACAGCCGAAAGAACAAAAAGAAATGGAAAATCAACCGTTTGAATTAACATTCATCTTAAAGAAATCGGTCAAGCGAGGTTTGTAACGATGATTATATTTCTACTGCCTGAGCATTGTACAACAGCTTGCTTCTTTTTTTTTTTTTTCCCTATTGACTCTATTATACAAAATTAAAAGACATTACACAACTTACACAATGTGCTGCCGTTTATATAATCTTCTGAAGTATTCATAAAATTGTTGAAAGATGAGCTAATAAAGCAATTTTTTTTTTTTTTTTTCAATACGTGCAGAATGTGGGCCCCTCATGCTATCCTTCTTGGTAATAATATATGTTGTCCATGTAGAAATATTAATATAATGCATATATATATATATATATATATATATATATATATATATATATATACATGTATGCGTGTACACATGTATATGTAAATATATGATCGGGCAGGCAGGGAATATCCGCCATCTTTTTGAGCAAAATTTCTAAAAGAATTATTGGAAAGCACATTCAATATTTTACGAGTTCCGTTCCAGATAGAAAGTAAAAGGCATAAGAGACATTTGGTTATCATAACGTTGAACGCTGAAAAAGAATAGGAAAATGATCTTATTGCGCAGTAATAATCGAAATAACTTTAGACTCATATCTACCTAAGTTTTGGAACAGTCTAACAGCTAACAGGCCGCTAAGCAACATCAAAAGTCTTAAGGTATTTTTTTCACTGTGGTTTTCGTAACTCAACTAAGTTGTGTTATAACAAATGTAATATTAAAGCATTTCATTGGGATTATTGTTGCGAAATATCATCTTTGATGCAAAGCTGCAAAAATCATGGTAAGGAAATTCACTGTTCTTTGTTATGACTAATAGGCGATCACAATACCAGAATACGGCTGTACGTTTATATTACGTTTGACGTATCTTGTACAAGTTGTGCGAGCCGTTTCGGCCAAGAATAGCCAAAGCTCTAATAGCTGTTAGTGACAGTTAGGGATAGCAGACACACAAAGGTGGAACTCTGCCTTCACTCGGCCTTTCAATAACTGATCGCTGAAGTAATCAAAGGCTCTCATCTCTAATTTAGATTTGGTGTACCGTTGTTTTCCGAATCGGCATATTATCCTTTTGATTGCTACCTCGGCAAGACCCGTAGAACGATATGAATTATAATAGAAGCTGACAGTGACATGTATGAAAGATGTACAATTAGACCGTAGGTTAAGAAAATGTGAAAGGCTGGTAAAATTGAAAGGATATAATTTGACAAGACATTAGATCAGTGATCAGACAATTCGTTTACAAGATACAGGTGTTTGAACAGGTTTTGAACGGCTTCCATTGTTGTCCACTCGGTTCACATGCCGGTTTGACTAGTGGAATGATTGACTGATGAGTCATTGTCACATATCGCGTGACACTTTTCGTTTAAAGGCTGATACTATCCAGGCATCGTATTGACCTGCCAGTAGTGTTGCCATATATGTGTAAGACCGAAGACTTATTGAGTGATGCGATATAATGTTATGGAATGGCAAAAATGCTAGTTCGCTTTACTGACAAAATTGCCTTGCGTTCTTAACGTGCACATATTTTCAGTAAAGCACATTATGAAAAGCGTAGCAGTTATTGTACATTGTTATCTTGCGGCTTTTTCTTTTTTTGTCGTAATAAAACTTTAAATGTGATGGAGTAGAGGTTTCTTTTATTGATTTTATGGAATAAGAGAAACATCATAGAATTCGAAAAGTGAAGAAGAACTGTGGAGTCTTCTTCACAGGACAATTTTACTGAAGACAAATTGATTTAAGGGTTAAGTGTTAATTAAGTTTTAACTCTTGGTTAGGACAGTCGTTTGCTAAATTGAATATAATTGAGTCATTTTGTGGAAGTGCACTAAATTTACGTCAAGTTGTCTTTGAGTACGAAATTCGTTACGCCTTACAATAGCTTTCAAAATCATACCAATCAAGAAAATTATATACGGCGGTGGTCAAGTATTTATTACCCATCGCCTTTTATTTTAAAAAAAATCAAAACTAAATTAAATTGTGCGCAGCCGATTGTTTTCATTCTTGCACCCGCCTATCGAATAAAGTAAGGGGTGTAAATTTTCATCGTTGCACTTGCAATAATTTATACGCAATAATTTTTCCCCTTGAAAACTGAGTTGTTTTTAACGTGTGTTGTGCTGTGGACTTGCTTTTGGACCACTTTGGTCCATTTCGAAAGCCTATCTTCGTGTAAGAACTTCCAATATGTTTGCCATATTATCAGACATCGATATCTTCAAATTTGCGGCCATGAGATTGTCTATCACAGGCGTTAGACAGTTGGACAACAGACAGGCAGGCAGGCATACGTTTCAAAATTCCTTAATGATCAAAAATATATACATGTTACTTTACATAGTCTGTTAACTTTTTTCCGGGTTTTATAAACGTTTTCACTTAACGAACATAACCTCATCCTTCTGAGGTCGGCATAAGAAGAAAACCGTTGGTCACGTTTGGGTTTGAGTTAATAATGTGCGAAATAATAATTAAGCAAAAAATCATAATCGCAATTGGAATCTCCTTTCACCTTTAAGTATATGAAAAATTATATTACAAAATAGATTTGTATGCTCTCGTCTGCCAACAGATCTGTCTAATATAAAAAAAAATTTATTACCAACATGCCCACTCATGCTAATTGATTTTTTGTGCCTATAACGTCGGAAATTGAATAACTCGAACAAACTTTAGCTGTGGCAAATAAATTTGCTTCATAAATTCTACAGCAAACTCAATTGAGGCATTAAGATGCATGCAACAACAATTGTACGGCTATTTTGCGTTTATCGTGCACACAAAATAAGCAAATAGTCAAATATTGCTTTCGCTGATATGAATGTTAAAGAAGATTCAATTACATTTTTTACCCTTTTTATAGGCACCGCCAAAAGTTGTGGGCATGTTCATTTTATCGATACGTTCGTAATGCCTAGAACAAAGCTTGGGAGACCAACTTGTTGATCGATCTAGGCATCGCCTGGGTTCGCCCATCCATTCGTCTCTATAGACATTTGCGATAAACATTCTCGTTTGGTCACTAAAATTAAGTTTTTGCACCCAACGTTGGTCTTCAAAGGACAGAAGATCTTTCTTTTCGAAAACAAAAAAATATACTACGTACGTGATCTGATAGTACATGCCTGAAAATGGAAAAAATCGGCCGTTCAATATTGTACAACAACAAAATTTCATTATTTGCATGCAAAAGGTTCAACCACAACGACATGTAACACCCTTAGATCGTATCACTTTTCCTTCGACGGCCGCTTTTCAAACACGCTGTAGCACAGCTCGATAGAGTTAGTAATGCCAAAGCTATGCGACTTTAAACGTCTACTCCAAACGCTACGAACTTCTTTCTAAACCTGTTACACATGGGTAAAGCTATTCTTGTATAGTAGATAGGGACCACAGAGAGTCAGAAACCTTATGAATACCTATAGAAAACAGTTTTTCCCAAAGTATTATGCAGTGAAGAGAGATCGCATTAGAAAAGTTTTTCTTGGGAAAATTTGCTAAAGCAAGTGGTGAAAATGTACTCTCAAAGAATGTACTAAATAATTATATTACACAAGGAATCACTTAAAGAAAATTGTAAATAACTCAATACTACTCGTCGTAGTGCCAAACGTAGATGATTGGCTCGCAATTGCTTTCTTCACATGAAGATATCCGAGTTCATTCGCTAAATATATCTATTTGCGGCAACGATTATAAATATCGGCGGATATCGCCAGATCTTGCCAGATTTTTACAACGTCATATATAAATGATCGAAGCTCTTTTGAAATTTCAAACTTCTTACGGAGATGCTTTTCGAATTCACAGCAAACCTGGATGGCTGCATATCATTAATCCGCTGTAATAGTAACCGATTCCTCTTCTCTATTTTCATGTTCTATTAAATTATTGATAATGTTACTATCACTTACGATTCCCCCAGGAACATTTTAATAACAGCGCCCACGTTAAAATTGAAGAACATTCATACTCATATAAAGCATAAAAGAAATTCGCAAAAAACAAATCGCACAATCATAACCCGCATAAAATCCCCAAACTAAGACAAACCTTAACTGTATACATAGAAATTTTATATCATTAAATTATTAAATTTGCAACGCTCTACTCACTACAAGTTTGCTAAATTTAATAATTAAAATAATATTATAAATTATTTCAATTATGTTAAATGCCAGAGGGAAACATCTGAGGAGATTTTATTAATTACAAGCTAATCCGCTAAACGTTGTCTTAAGCCGATAAAAACGAAATAGACATTTGTCGAAAAATTGTATCAAATTAATGAGCTTTGGTGTACAATATTTTTCGCTTCTCTATTTAGTGCATATGCAAACAGTATTGATAGTTGCTCGATACGTAAACGGCTTTCAGAGTTTAAGCCAGAAACTTTAAGCGACCGACTTTGAACAATTTAGTGGCATCGCTGTAATCCATTAGTGACACTCATACAATCGATCGATTTGCTTGTTTTCATCATCCATTAAATAAATTTATAAGAACAACAACATAAAACCAAGTAAGTGGTAAACTTGCCTTTGAATTCGCATACGATTACATTTGCAGGAAACCAAGTTATTTGAAGATATGAATTATATGCATATTGTTCATGCAAAATGCCGATGATTTGTAGTGAAGATTTTTATGAACAATAAATATTAAATTAAAAAAAAAAAAAAAAAAAAAAACGTTGTGATAACGAAGCTAATGGGCTTCTGTAGGGCCATTCAATTCAGGTAATTGCACTTTGTCACCTGCGCAACACAGTCCCTTCGCTTCTATATTGAATTTTAATATGTATGTGCAATATCAACTTCACCAATAGTAGTAACACACACTTATGTGATTTACAATCAACTTCACCATTGCGCTGGAATGCCATTTGATTCAAATTTAATATGCTTATTGAACGGGGCGTTTGCATCCTATTTGTTGGTGTTGTGAAAGCAAATATCCGCATTTATCATCTGCATATCACCGAGATTTTCCATTTTTTGTCTGTCAATTATTCTTGACGAGCGATTTTCTGCTTCATATTCATACAAATTGTGCGATTTTTAATCTCCTTGTGCTTCATTTCGACTTGCACTTGATTGCACGTTTCGCACTCTATTTGATTCGTTTCGATCTGATCGTCTTTGTACTCAAGTACTTTGACTTTGTGAACTATTGTTTGATTGTATGTTAGTTAGTTACCTATATTCATAAGCTTGTTCACGAAACCCAACTATCCAAGTTCCTAAGATAAGAACATACAAAAGGAAAAAGTAAAACTTTATTCCAAAACTAGTACTCAGAGAAATCTGTTATTATTTGCTTGCATTTACCAATCGCCTAACAGAAAATGTCTTTCACTCTGCTAGTTGTTTACTCGTGTTTACATTTGACTTTTCTCTAGAGAGTCAAAGTAATTTAATGCGTTATCTATTGCTGTCCATTGCGTTACGCAATATCGGAAGATATTATGTTTGCATGTTAGAATTACTTTCGATTTTACAAATCTGTATGAATACAAAAGAATACACGAGAAAGCAAACTATGACGATTAGTTTAAAAAAAAGAGCGAACAAAAAAATTATTAGAACACCGTAAAATACATATTTCCAAAACAATTTGCCGATCCATAAAAAAATGTGAAGTATTTTTCATAGTAAGTTTTTCTACTCGGCGATTATTAAACGATCCATAACATATGTCTTGTCCAAAAATAGTGCAAGAGCATGTCATAAGCACATGGGAGGACTGAACTTGATGGATAACTAGTTACGTCGCTATCGTATAAGAGTTCGAAGCCGCAAATGCTACGTCCGCCTATTCTATCATCTATTGGACGTTACCGTGATAAATTCATGAACACTTGTGAAAGAAAGAACCATTGCAAAGGCCATTCATTGGTTGATGCCGGCAATAATAGAGGCCGATCTAGCAATGGCGCTTAGAGTAAAAGTTTGCAGGCGAAACAACCTAGAGACTCATCTCATCCTTTGCGGTCGATGGATGTACGAAAAGACGGCATTGGTCACTGGCCTGGCCACTTTCAAACAGATTGTGGTGTAAAATTCCACTATCTACGACCTACCACACAGTGGCCATGTGGCAAATACGTTTAAACGCTAAAAACAATTATTTCGCGGATTTTGATGTGGAGATTTGTGGAACTCAAGATGTCACTTGCTGATTACTCCTTGCTACACTTTATTTATCAAATAATCGTAAAAAAAAAAAGGTAATGCGAAGGTGTCAAGTCGCATGCTATTAGTGGTCGATTGATATCTAAATTTCTGAAAATTGTTAGTTCAATGTTAAGTGCTTCACCTTTTAACGATTTGAGAGACATACTATGCCCTTTCGGCAAAGCGAAAGATTGCTTAAATTCAATTCATCGACGGAAGCGGCAATAGCTTCTCCGCAACAATAGAACAACGAAAATAAATATTTATTTAATGCAAAATGATAATTTTCTAAGAATGAAATTGTTCTTCATACTATGACGATTTCGCAACGATTTGGCAACGTGCCCATTGCCTAGAAGGCGAGGAGCTTTTGCAAAAACGATGATTTTTAAAGAAAAAGCCGCATATCCTTGCGTCTAGGAGGAGAGAAGCCTTCGCTTTTACGAAATCGCGATATACGCGTATAATCGAAACCAAAATGAATTCTTATTTATTTACATTTTTATTTGTTTGTTTGTATACTTCTTCTTCTTCCTCTTTTCATAGATGCATTAGTTAAGTTCAAAACACACATCGAATAGACAGATCGAGAGGGTTGTCTAAATTTCGTGTCATCTTGAAAATTATATAATAAGTTTATCCCTTAGCGCAATTTGCACAAAAAAAAATTTTTGTTCATTAGATTATTAGATTTTCCCTTCATGTTATGACCACGTGGTTATATGTATTACTACTTGACGTGTGCATATGCAAAATGGGCGCTTTTTGCATATAATATGCAAATACATTTCAAATGTGATAATCAAAGTTCAATGAATTCTCGCCGATAAACATATCAACCTGGAACAAATTTTACGGGAGAGTGCCTCTCAAGTATTTCGATTTAAAGTGATGGTCACTTGACTTTTTTCTCGTTTTTTTTCTCCAATTTATGAAAAATCCTTGATAATTATAAGTTTGCGTATGATTAACATAGTATGCTTTTCAAATGGGACGGAAATCATCTGTTATTAAAGCAACTCAAGAGTGCATTATGCAAAACATCCAACAGATAAAAGCCCTTCGAAACAATTGCTTGTATTTATGCGCGCATATTGATATTGCAACTTGCAATTCGCTTGACCACTAATTACATGCCAACGATATTTTTTCCCGGGCATTAAGCATAGTACGTATATAAATTCTGGTTTTTATGTTTAAACAAATCATCGTTTACAAACAAAAGTACTCGCGCGTTCTTTTGCATGCATATGTTTGTACAGAGTATATACGAATACAACAGTGTGTTTAATACTTATCACTGAAATCTTAAATTGAAAACACCTTAACTGATATCTGCGGCATATTTTTTATGCCAACGGAACTAAATCAGGCAAACTGTGCAGTTCAAGCACGATCTGCCTGAATATTTTAATGATTCCTCCTCGCCTGTAGAAAGAATACTTTAGCTGCCGTTGTCTTTCAAATGTTGCTCCCATTATTCTCGACAACATATGCAGATATTACTCTCTCTTCCCCACACCCCTAATCGACCATTAATATAGTGAACGGAACCTGGTCTGAGAAGCTGAGCAAATAAAAGAAATGAAGCATGCGTAAGTGTGAGAAAAAAGGCCCTTCCCTGATGCGAAAGCTGTCCGATCATAGTTCTACGTAGACTAGCTTCCCGCAACCGATCAAAACGCTTTCATAATATTGACCGCTTTCAATTTCGCCCAAGAAAAGGAAGACCTTCATAATGCTCGACATCATAGTAGTCGAAGAGAACGCACCTAGTCTTACTGTGTAATGTAATAGCCCCATAAGTGAATACATTCTATAAAGTTGACCATTCGCTTCAGCGTACATAATAATAATTTTCCCCTTTTTATTAAAACATGTTCATATCTTACATACGGTATATGTATTGTGTATCGTTTTCTTTTCTCATCTCTTTTGCTGCAAGTTTTCAAATATTCCCAGAGATTTCTTGTATTTGTTGCTATTGCTTGTATTTTCTTTACGACTACGAGTTACAATTGAATTCGTTTAAAGGGCGCACATGTGTGTATGTGTTTGTGTTATTTTTTATTTATATGCGAATATATTTCGTTTGATTTTGTTTATGTAAAACTAAATGTTTTTATGTCAATGCCATACTTCGTGACATTATTGTGTATGTTTTCAATTATGCTACTCTTCGCGTATGTTATTTTAAACATGTTATGCCCTTTACATATGTTACATATCAAGAACGCGGTATAAATGCACCAAGCATTTATATTTGGTTGTAAAAAGTGTTCTACGTCTACGTTGTGTTAGAGAAACGAGAATGAATGAATAATAATGGAGTTCTTACTTTATATATTTACTAGCTGGAGAAAAAATTCACAAACGCCATCAGTTGATTGGTGGTATCAAAGGAACTCTTCCCCTGTTTTAATATTATTTGCTAAGAACTCGAACGCATGTTTTTCATTTCATTTTATTAATGAAATGTATACAGCGTGCGCGGCCCCACACAAGCATTACACAAATACACAGCCATACAGCATATACAGTTTGCTTTCATTCACTTATGCATAAACTAAAGGAAATTTTTTCAAAGCCCTATAAAAATTTTCCAGCTGCTATCAAGAATTTTTCCGAACATAAAAGACTTAAGTTATTATTATATTTAATCATCATAATTGCTGGAACTTCATGATTTCATTTAGGAATTTTAATATTGACACATTGGATAGGTTCTTGTTGTTTGCCGCAAATGGTCGCCACTTGTATAAATATTCTGTTTGTAAATTTTACACGATAATATCAAATATCCCGGAAAGTGCAGGAAATTGCAGGAAAAGTGAGTTTGTCTGAATGGTTACGAGTGATAAGCACTGGATGCATTACGATAACCAAAATCCAAGGAACGATTATGCGGACCAGCTGAACTCTTAATATCGACCATAAAGATGAATATCTATAGCAGCCCCACTTGCTGAGGATTAGCTGAAACCATCAGCAAGGAACAATATCATTAATGAACGATGCATTTGGAAAAGAAAACCGGCGTAATATGCCACTGAATGATAAAAATCGACTCATGCTTAAGAGAAGTTAGTAGCACTCGTCAGGAATGATGAATACAATTCCCCATGCTTATTAGCAGGCATTCTTCTTCCTTCTGATGAACACTGCTTGCAATCGATTGTCGATTCGAGCGCGGCCTTCAATACGTTTGCCAATACTCAAAATATGAGTCCGTTTGTGAACAGCTTTACAACACCAATTTTCTTGCCCTTACTGGATTGATATTCTGCCGAAACGATGGGGGACGTAGCGGCTAGCAACGAGCACTATTTCAAATGAAATATCTCCCGCCATACAGACGTATATAAACTCGCAATTATTGCCATTTCAAAACTTCATCTCATGTAAATCATTAAATTTTAACATCCGCTATTTTTTAAATACAATCAGATTTGTGGAATTTTTTTTTTGTTGTTTTTTACAAAGATGTTGTCAAGGATTTCTTTAAATCCTCCTATTTGCCCTTTGACCTGCATTATTTGCATAATTCCCTTGTCGTGTAAAAAAACCGAAAAATGTGATTGATTTTTCTGCAACATGCACACATTATTGTAAGTATTATTGATTATTTGCCCTTTTTGTTGTTCTCTTGGTGTGTCTTATTTTGTGCGTGAAACAACAACAACGAACAATAAAACCGAAACATTTCGTATATCATAAGCGTTAACACTGCTCACGCACACATATTATCATTCATCATTCGTAGCAAGTTTGTACCATCCTAATGCCTTGATTTGTTGTTGTTGTTGTTGTTCTTATGTAGTACGCACACTTATGCAGTACGCACGACAAACCACTCATGCAATTGCTGTTGCGTGAAACGTAATGTCTCAAGAGAATTTGCGCTGTAAGATTTTTCAAGAAAATTTATTTGCAACTGCAAGATTTCGAAATTTCAAACTACGTAATTTCTAATACCATCCATGTCTTCAGCGTGTTCCTGTTTGTTCCCAAGTCTGTCTGTCTAAGGTAAATACAATTTTCCATAAAAATTTTATTAATTGCAATTGTATTCTTGCAATTGAATTCAAGCGGGCGCCGAGAAAAAATTAAAAGTTGAAAATAAAACAATGGAAGCCTTTTTTTAAATCTCATGTTACACAAATAGAAATCTTAATTTTGCCTTTTTTTTTTTTTTAAGAGCAAATGGCTTATTGTGCATTTAACTTATAAGAAAGGAAATAAATTTGCTCTAGCACAAAGAAATATCTCTTAAGAACAGTTGGAGCACCAGGAATAGGACTTAAATGCCTGTGACATTCCCATAAATGCTTCTGCTAAAAGAGAAAAAAAAATAGTCGGGCAAGGTCGACATTAGACGCCCTACAGCACTTCGCCCAGTACAGTTATTCTGCCGTTTTGACAACAACACATCAAGGCATACTTTTCGGCATATTGGAGCATGCCCAAAATATCCCATTACGTGATCCAAACTTAATCTATTTCTAAAAAATTTCATTATTTTTCAGTTTCCGTCATAAAAAACTACAAATTGGACCTTTTGCCCATTTGACCGCTTCGTAAGGTTAGGGTCCTAAAAAATAGACCTATGTCATATAAATTGACTACCGTTAGTTTTTTTTTTTTTTCCTAATTGTTATTATGGACCAACTTTCACGACAAAATATTAAAAATTAAACTTTTTTCCAAAGGTGTTACCGTTCATCAGAAAACTTATATGGAGTAGGGTTTAGGAAAATCAAATGGTTCAAATTTGGTCCATTTAATTTTTATATCAAATTATTTTCATGAACAAATTTTCATCATAAAACTTTAACAACAATTATATCTTTATACCATATAAGGGTTTACGTATGCATAGAATCCTCATATGCAGTGGTGTCCAAAGAGCAGACCTATATGACTCAAACCTGGTAAGATTGACTTCTTTATCAATTTACTATTAGAAAGCCACATTCGCCATGAAATATTGGACGTCGCAACTTTTTACAGTGTCAAGAATCAGTTTACGTGAAAACGATTATAGCAGAAGGGGTTTAGAAAATTGCCCCGGCTTAGAATATTGGAAATTGCAATTATTTTTTTCCATATACGGTCTTTCCAAAATAAGCCGTTATACGAGGAGTGTTCAGAAACGTGAACCAACCTGAACCATTACCAATAGCGTGCTTGCTCGGGACAAAGCACGTCAATGTAGCAAATTTCGTGAAAATTTCTCAAAAATTTGAGCACAGATTTGTATAGACTACTATCAGACGAACATACCGGTGGATAGACGGACAGACAGACAGGCTTAGCCTGATTCGGAATCATTTTCAGATAAAAGGTAGGTCTTCTTATCTTAAGCACTTGTGGGTGTTGCATGCGTTCAAACAAATTTAATATACTTTGTACCGCAACTTATATATAGAGTATAGAAAAGTTTTTGCAGATTTTAAGCTTAAAAGCAAACGTATAATTAACTTGTTGCGTTCCATTGCACACCAAAACTTCATCAAGCAATCTTAAGTTAAATCGAAACACGGCAGCATCTCATTGTATTAAATCCTAAGTGGCATAAAAAAACGTAGCGTATTAAAAAGATTTATTAATACAGTAAAGATATTTTTCCTCTTAGACACAAATTCAGTGTCAACAGCACTTAAGGCCTTACAAGTCGTTTGATATATATATTGTTGTGTGTAACAAGCACAGAGATCGAGTTAACATAATAAAACGTAGCAGATTATTGTCGTTAGTTTGCATGAAAATATGAAGCAAGGAAAACAATCATTTGAACAATCTCTCCTTCATACTTTTAATATTATTGTGTTTTAAAAATATTTTCACTCTTTGTAAAGAAAAAATGTGAATTCGAACAATGACTACAAACACACTTGAAAGATTAACATAAACAAACATTTGCACTTGTATACAAGCACAAATACATACACATACATATAAAAACGAAATGTTGAGGAAGAAGAACTAAAATGCATTTGCAGAAGGACGCTTTTGAATTTTGCAAAATCACAATCAGTTTCGTTTTCATGCCACTAGAAGAATAAAGCCTTAAATTGATGAATTATTTTCTTTGCAGCATCTTGATGAAAAAACAAAAAAAAAAAAAAAAAAAAAAAAACAATTTCTCTTAAGCTATAAAACTGAGCAAACTGACGTATAAGATGCAGTTATATGCATAGTAAACCGAATCACTTAATCCACATCATTTCCCTTGTATGGATCTATATATAAACTTATCCACATATACAGACATATATATATATATATATATATATATATATATCGTTTCCATTGAACTTTACCTTCATAAAGCGAAAATGAAAAGAAAAATTAGTTTAAAAAAAATATTCTTTATCCTGGGATCAGTTTGAGGCCTTAGTTCAATTTCAAAGGAAATATGCAAGTGCGATCATGGCCCAATCGATTCCACTTATTGCCGCTAATCGGAGGTATATATAATTTATATGATCTCGAATTCGTATCTTAATTCATACTCGCGAGGATTTCACCAATTTAATATACCCCTCGTATGGGTATTAAGAAAAATGTATAAAAAAACAAAAAAAGAAACAAAAACAAAAACAAAAACAAAAAATGAGAACAGTACACACTATGGCAATCACTTACGAAATGAAATTAATGACATCAGGAATTGTGGTATTAACGATGGTGTTGGTGATTGTTGCGATGTACAAGAGAAAGGAGGAGCAAGAGTAATTTCATGGAATGTGTTGGAATATAGTTGAGTGCATTTAATTTATTTTCTGTCATAAGAATTGGCACACAAACCAATTATACGATAAAATAAATATTTAAAAATGAGAGAATAAAGAAAAATAAATAAATAAATAAATAAATAAAATGAAATTGTAAGAAACAGTTTCAGGGCTTAAATCATTATTTGTGCCTAGCTTGTGTTCTTCTATCAATTCTGCAATCTCTTTCCACAATTTTCTTCGTCACTTTCATTTTTTCGTAACATTCATTCGTTGCGTTGCTTACGAATATCGATATCATTACTGAACATATCGTCTGTTTTTTATGTTCTACTCTTTATTTAATAAATGAAATTGAAATTTATTTCAAGTTACTGCGCCAGTGAGAGTAATCGTCTATATGGTGCACCTGAAGTCAGAGTTTATTTGTATCATGATTGTCGTCGCTCTTATTGACCGTACGCCACCATACAATGGTCGAGCTCGCAAGGCAGGCAACAAACGTGACCGAATATTGATTAAGTATGCAAGCATCCAGTAACATGGTTTCGTCATGGCCAGTTAAGTTCACCTCAATTTACATTTAACAATTATCGCCAATTCTTTAATGAAATGCCTATTGGGTTTGCACGCAGACAGGCGACCCTACTTCTAAGATGGATTTAAAAATGTTTCCTCTTTTTTGTATACAAAAAGTTTCAAAAACTCATTTTCAACAAATTTCCAAGCATTTTATATTTATGATATTTTTTATACCCTACACCACTTGCAAGATACAAGGGTATGTTAAGTTTGTGTGAATGTATGTAACACTCGGAAGAATTTCTTTTATACCGATCGGTTCACAATCATTTTCTGATCAATCTAAGCTTGTCTGTCCATCTGACTGTCTTGTTGTCTGCTTGTCTTTAATCGCCAAACCTTAACTTTTAAGATATTCTGATCAAATTTAGTGCACTGACGTCTTTTTGCCCAAGAACGAAGGCTATCGCATCTGATTCAGATCGGACCGTTTTCTTAATCACTTCCCATATAAAGTTTTATTTTGAAAAGCCGACATAAGGATAACTACGGAGTGCGGTAAGGTATTTAATACTGGGCCGTGCCCTAAAAAAGAAGACGAACGGAAGCGCGTTATATATTATGTAATACACGCTATTAACTTTTGCATATATATGGTCCGAAGAGTAGAGTGAAGATTGCTTCATTAAATATATATAGTCGTATCGTATATGAGTCGTATATCGTATACATTTCGAATTACATCATTATTCATTTATGCAAAATCTTATACGTGATTGTCCATACAGGCTGCTCATGATTTACGTAAGAGTTGCACGTAATGCTGGGCGAACGTTTGCATGAATTTTAATAAATGAAAAATCGAACTGAAAATTTTATGCAATTCGTGAAAATAAAATTTTGTGAAGAAAAAAAAGCAAATTTTCAACTTTTTAACCCGCTCTTATCAATATGGCAACAAGATCTAACTTTTTGTCTATTTGTTCGACCATCTATCATCTAATTCTCACAGGGAAGATTTGCATTTTATTTCGATACGAATATGAACAAAAATAACAAAAAAATAGCGACTAACGCTGGACTTGTAAAGAGTTTAATAAAAGTACAATTTTAATAGAGAAACACAAAAGAATTGTCCAAAAACATATTCATACCGCTAATATACGCATATATGTTTTCTACTGTTCCCGTCTTGAATGCATTTACATCTAAACAAAAAACATACACTTCAAGTTTAATCTTCACACTTTTTTATGCAAATATTTTAAAACAATTGGTTGTTAATATTTGATTTTCATTTTTATTTTGTTCACCAGTGACAAAATATAATCAAAAAAAAAAAAAAAAAAGGGAAGCTAAGCCAATGGATGGACTGTGTGAATTTCAATTGACAAGTTCTGGATGATAACTGAAAATGGCGTTAAAATGGATTTAGATTTCAGTGCTTTTAATTTAATATTTTTTTTTTTTTCTCATAAAAGTTTTTTCTGTGCACACTTTGGGTCGTATGGTGAAAAGTTGACCTTTTCGTTAATGCTAATCGTATCTAAAGCGGACAAATAAAACCCTATAACAATGATGTAATATAGTAATGTATTATATATATATATATATATATATATACATATATATATCGGAAAGATCTTTAACAACTTATTTCGTAAGTGAGCCAAATATGGTCATTGTTTTAATTTCCAAATAAAAGGCGAAACAATGTTTACCAATATTCGACTTATTTCGACATAGATAGCATAAATGCGTAAAACAATTTTGGTAAAAGCAACACATGTAATCCGATATATATGTAAATAAAATGCGCATCTATCGAAGAGTTTTCTTTTCTATTTATTTTTATATTTTTTTGCCTGTCTTTGAATTTTTGCGAAAAACGACGATGCAGATGAAGCGTGTGAAAGTATTCAACTCAAGCCGAATATAAAATTTTTCTTGTTTATTTAAAAACTTGTTTAGAGTATGCAACGCACCCTAACTTTTTTATTTATTGAATTGAGTGTGGTCGGCTCTATTTATTAGGTCTGGGTTTTTTTTTTTCTCTTGCAAATATTTCTATCCATCATCATCACTTCTGGATACCTACGCGATTCGCTTGACTCATTCGCTTTAACCGATAACAGTAAATATTTGTTGTATGTTTCGTTCGTTTCATGTGTTTACTTCAAATTGAATTTTCAAGTATAGCGTCATTGAAATGAGTGCCGCTTTTGTTATTCTCGATTTTTTTTTTATTTTTTTTTTTTAATTTTTACCTATTTTTCTATTTCACATTTGAAGAAAACGGGCGAATCTAAAATGGCAAAAAAAAAAAAAAAAAAATTCACACTTGTTTCATACCAGTTGCAA
>CCAG010023659.1:0-15295 GCA_001077435.1 Glossina morsitans morsitans
CTGTATGTGGTGAGTATGCTGGGTGTGGCAAAACTTCCTGTTCGAGCTGCAGCAGTGTATCCTTGACAACTCTTGCAACCTGTGGGCGAGTGTTATCATGCAAGAGAATCACTGTGCGTATGTTACCCGCTATTGCTGGTCTTTTTTGCAAAAATGCATCGTTCGATTTTGGGTTTAAGGTTTTCTTCTGAATTATTTGATGTTCACCACCAAAAGTGACAATCTTGCTTGTCAACAAATCTGCTCAATATGAAACGAGTCTAACCGGTGAAAACTATTTTGTGTGAAAAATGATCTTTTTTTTACGTGACCACCAATTACCAAATCATCAATATTTACAACATTCTATTGTAATTCTTGTATTAATTAAGACGTAAATATAAATCGTTTATGCAATATGAGTGAATGTAGGATCGAATATGGAATTGATGCTGTTCACTCTTCAGACGCACTTTCAACAACGGTAGCAATGTCTTCTTTACTGTGGCCTTGCTTTATCATGAACACATCAAAGCTCTTCAAATTCCTCACTAACATTTGAATTGTTACCCACAAAAAGAAATCAATAAAATTTTATCTTAAAGAACATTGAATTTAATAATAAATTTGCGAAATTGTGATGCATTGCTTCTGCATTTACGTACTCAAGCTTAAATTTATACATTGTTCCATCCGGTAAATGTCAATATCGCATTTAAAGAAAAGATATCGTTCAGAAAGTATTTACAAAATATATGTATGTGCGAAACTTGAGAAATCCTTCACCTAGTAGCTTGCAATGAAGTTGCAGGTGTGGAATTTTGTTGCATTGGTTTTCATTCGTTCATCAATAAAACTCCCTTTTGATCCACTTAGGTATATACGTTAAGTAAGGTTAGCATCGCTCTAATGGGTGCAAAGGTAATAAAATGCTAATATTCGACCAGTTATTAAGTAAATAATGTGTCTAGGTATCAAAAAAAAAAAAAATAATTTTGAAGAGAATTCAAAAACGGCTACACCGCAACATCTTTAGTCTTAGAGGCTTTGCGGCACGCACTCCAGCTGAGGCAAATTTATATCTAAAAAGGGGGGCAGTTAAAAAAGTTTTATTGCCCGTACCGAAATACCTTATTGCCACCCTCCTTCCCTGAAAAAAGTGGGAAAACTCACAATACACAAAATTTGTACACATATAGTTTGAAAGTTGGTACTACTCATATAACATAGCGGTCTGCCGACTGTGTGTCTCATATATATGTTCGAGTGCAGACTTATTGAGTGATTTGGTATATAAGTTTTCCTTCACTTTATTTATATTCCAGTGATCTATCAGGACATTTTGCTTAATATTTTTATTTAAATCTACTTAAGTGCATCGGTTTATCAGGTACACTTCTGTCAATTAGCTTACATCATATAAATGTTAGTATATACATATGTTTTGATGTAAATTTTTCATTAGTTATTTCCATCATATTTGGCTTATGCAACATTTTTAATTTAGTTTAACATATACACGGGTAAGCTCATGTACTTCGTACATATTAAGCTGAGAGCGTGTGTATATTTGCGTGAACATATCCTTTAAGCAGTTGCTTCAACATGCAAACTTAAAAGTAAATTGAATTTATGTTATTACTCTCCCTACCGCCTTCATCTTGTAGATCCTTTCTCTTGTGCCATTACCATTAAATTTTGGTCTCTTTGCAAAATTACGTTGAACCACAGACACCAATGGCAACGGTAATAATATTAGTGCTCGAATAACTTTAAAATGCTCTCTAGACAACGATGATGTTCAAGACGATGACAACAACAGTAACAAACTCAGCATCGACCATAGAAAGACATCATCATCACCATACGAATCTCGAGTTCATCAGAATGTAGATAGAAAATATATATTTATTATTATTTTTTTGTTTTGAAGAAAAAACCCTAACTTTACCGTTCATGGCGCACAAAGTGGCTTTTCTTTATAACAAATTTTGTACACTTTGTATAACTACTATAACTGGGTAAGTGCTCTTCATCAAATTTTTGGCCATATGCCAAAAATGTTCTATAAAAATACAATATTCCGCCCATACGCCGTTCCCCGCCAATATGTTATAGTCAAAGTGTATACCGCCAACGGACCGAGACCCACCCAATAACCTCAATTAAGAGGAAACAAGAATGAAAAAAACGAAGCACTTATCACACATTTTTAGTTCAATTACATATACATGCATATGCAGGCACATGTGAGCATACGCTTTTACAGCCAAGTCCGTGTGGATATAAAGGATACAGTCACAGTCTATACATTTGTATGTGTATATGTATTAAGCAGGCTACAAGAGTTAAGAGACACTTGGGATATATGTATATTTAAGTAAATTACCTAAATATTCATACAAAACTCATGTGTACGTCGTAGAATTTGTTTAACTTTATACGTTTATGTGTAAATGTTTGCTTACTTGCATATTGAGCGTATGTGTGTGCACCATGGATTCTTAAAATAGGTCAAACCACTTTTTAACCTTACATACTTTCTTGACTTTTTTATTAGCGCTGTTATTGTTGGTACGCTACGAATCTACAACAAATTTTAAGTGCCTAGCGAGCTTGCTTGGCTTCACATACACACACACGCCAAGAGAGAGAGAGACGCAAGCCTTTAATTTTCCTTAATCCTACCAAATAGTTATAAAAACCGTAAACACTTGATTTATAAATACATCCACCTACACGCTCGTACATGACAGTTCGTGTTTTGTCATAATCATTTTAAAAAGCTCTTCTCATATACGAAACATTAAACTAATCACTGAATACATTTAACAGCATTAACTCTGCACTCTCGTACTACTTGCTTTATTAATTTTTTTCATTTTTTCAACTTTAAAGATAATCTGGAGGACACTTAAGCTTATTTGGAAACGTATTTAATTTAATTTTATTTAAAAAATATTTTGTGTTTGTATTTGGAATAAGACGGCCATCGGAGGTGAAATAATAAAGTCGTCCCCCTGAACGTAGTGCATATGTTGACGCCTTCTTGCACTAATCTTTCAATCGTAAATATTGTCAATAATATCATCGCTGTAGCTTTCAATAAAACGAATTATTTATTACTAATTTCTTCGATTGCATTTTCTTAATATGGAGAACAAGTCTGCTTGCGGCTACTGTCATACATTGCCAACAACTTTCTGTGATTTCTTTTGTAACATCTACAAAATAGCAAATGATACTTTCCATCCTTGGGCGACGCACTTGCTTTCTTAAAATCGTCAATTATTTTCATTAATAAAATCGATGCACTTTTCATACCAATTCTTACAATTCTTATTTTACAATGGTTCATAAGCTTATACCAAATGAATTTTGCATATTGCAATAACATGTCTTGTGATGAAGAGAATCACTTAAATCGCTTCAGAAGGGAAATTCGGAAAATGGTTCCGAATCGATCGACATAATTAAAGGTGTGCCTGGCTTAAGTTCGCACAAAGGATACAAGCAGAAAGCCAGAGAAGAAGAAAGTCAAAAGAAAGAAAGAAAAATTCTTTGCACGTCGTACACATGCATAGTAAAATCCATCTATTTCTGCCAGTTAACTAGATCGAACGTCAAATTCGGATCGCATCTTCATTACAAGCGCAGGGGTGAAATGAAAATGTAGTGGAAATGAAAAGGCCATTCATTCATAATTATGGGATTGAAAGTTAAAAAAAAAATTTATTAAGGAAGTCCAGAGAATTCTCACAAGTGGTGTACATATTTCTTTCAAAATTCTTAGTTTGTGTTAGTGAGGTCAGTGAGTATTATAAGGAAAGCACAACCTTTTGCTTTTCATAATTGAATTATTTCTCAGCATAAATCTATACACCCAGTTCGAAACTCATTCCTTCGATTCTTTATGTAATCCCACCATATAGCGGTCCATTCGTATTTCATCCTTACTTATGTAATGACGCAAAATGGTTTTAATCCTTGTTTAAATTTTTTATCGCACTCTTAACACGAACGCATTCTGGATTGACTGTTAATGAACGTGGCAGCCATTTTGCACAAAACTTTCTCGCATATCGACACAGTTGGCTCACACACTTTCAATTTCGGGTCATGCAATATCACATGAATTCTCTAATCGTTTCTGGAAATGTATAATAGGTTTGATTGAACGATCAGTAGGTATTTTTCACCAGGTTCAAATTAATCCATCCAACATTTCACCACATTACCGGAAATAACCTCACAATGAAAAGAACCTCCTTTATCGTAGCTTACAAGTTGGTGTTGGAGACTGCGGGCGCATCCTAATTATTGGCTTGAATCTAAATTTAGTATGCTAAAGTTTGTTTTCTCTTTCAAACCAAGCAGACCTCTCTAGAAAACCAGGATATCCACTAGAAAGCAGTTTGTTATAGGGGGTGCTTCAAAATTTGCACGGGGTAACGCAACATTTGTGTAAGAATTTGTTTTTGTTTCTTGTTCCGAGAAAAATTTCATCAGATAGAGATTTGGATGAGAAGAAGAAAAAGGAATCACACGACATACTTTGCAATCGCTAACATCTCCAATGTAAATAATCTTGTTCAGGTCATTAGACAAAGGTACGAATTGTGGCGTCCTTTTATTTTTTTCTACAGCGGAAACAAAATTAAATATCAACAAATATATAAATTGCAATAGCAATTCGGTAGGGGATGCCAATGAAGACTGAGGTGCCTCTTGTCTACTTATTTTCTAATAGTTAGGTGACATTTCCATGTGCTAGCTAAGGTCACGGCTGAAGGTAAATCTTAATGGAGATATGATTTTATGGCATACATTTCCTTACCTCGCCAACATTGAGAGATTTAGGTAACGCTTTACATTGCATTAGCTTACGGCTTTTCATACCCACTTGATCAGTTATTACAATGAAAAGTGTTATGTTTGCCGCATACATTTGCTTACATATATTCTTCTGGAGTTCTTAAATTGCTTACTGTGAAAATTAATTGCAGAGGCTCAATGCAATTGGTTTTACATTACAACAATTTACTCTCTTTATTCTGCGATAGCTTGAAAATAATATGCATTGTGAATATTTTCAATGTGAATGTTATTTCAAACTCATTTCACTTTTCACTTAAATTCAGTCCTTTAATCAAGAACATTATAACATGAGACAAGAGACGAGCAAGAAATGTGCCGGAAATGTGTTACATAACGAAATTCTGACAAAAATGAATGAAAAATATGAAATTTTCATAATTTGACTTGATTTCACACTCACTTCAACCAGTAAGCCGAGTCCATCAGGTACAGGCAGGCAGGCATGCAAGCATGCTGGCAGCACGGCGCGAACAGCCAAGCGGGATGAGAGATAAACGGGCAGACAATTGCAGCAATCTCTTATAGTCTCTTGAGATAGACATCAAAATCGAAGAACAGAAGAAGAGCATAACGACGGTCGTTCGCTTGCCATTTACACTATGTATTTCAAAAAGTACGCGTGGTATTGTTGCACAAATTATACCACAAATTATGCATTTATAATAATGCAAATTGCTAGAAGAAACGCACCAACGAAGCTAGCGACCGCGAGACGAGCAACAACGTAACGTATATACAGTTGATGGAAAAATAAATTTATGAGTTTAAAAATTGCTTAAAATATTATATTTACAACATGCAAAGAGGAGAAGGCCCACTAATAATAATGTGAGAAGACCAAAATCAAGCGTTTGCCAGAAATTCTTTTCTTATTCATTTTGAATTATATACTTGAGCGAGCGAGCTACTTCTAGGTCAATGTGTTTAAGGATAGTTCATTTTTTGTTGCTTTTTCATTAGCAAGCAAAGACGATAGTTAGACGCAAGTGTTAGGCAAGGAAACTGAAATCGAATACGGAAACCAGACTAGGGAACATTAAATTACGTAATTTTATGTGATAAATTAACGAAAATTGAAAAAAAAAAATTTGGCAAAAAAAATCGTACACAGTGCACTTTGCTGGCTTTTTTTTTTTTTTTTTTTTTTTTTATTTTTATAAAGATTTTGGCTCATTTGCCTGGAAAACCAAGCAAATTTTTACGAATTCTTAGCCAAACTCGTATAGAGAATGTAAATAAAGCGGCTTGAAAGGGAGAGCGAGAGAGATAAATGAAATAAAATTATAAGTGTAGTGCGTTGAATATATAAAATGGATGTCATTTAAAAGTGTTGACTTTATAAGTTTGGCAGGGTGAAAGGTGCTTTAGTACTAAAAGAAACAAGAAAAAAGTTTATATTCACTTTGAGGCAACTATTAATTACCCAACATTATAAGCAAACGGGCCGTCAGTGATTCGAACGGGAAAGCATTTTTGCAATAACATTTCTGAAGGACTAAATGGTGTCTATATTTGGTAGTAAGTTATTAATAACGACCTCTAGACCCATTTTTTTTTTTTTAGTTTTTGCTTTTATTATGTTTATCAGCGAATTGAAACCATGAATATAAATGCGAATACCAAATTTTTATTTCAACTTTTGCGGCCTTACGAGTTCTACTATAACCCGTGAAACTTAAGCGGAGCTCAAAGTAAGATAGTTCACGTTCCGCAAGTGATTTTTCATATTAAAAAAAAAAAAAAACAAGTAAGAAAGTTATATTTGGCTGTAGCCGAATCTCGCATACCCATCACCATTAAAATCTTTAGCGCTCCCTGCTTCTATTATATTTATGGTTATAAAAAAGTGAATGCTATAAAAGCAGCCTGCAGATACTTCCAATGTTTCTACCAAATTTAAAGTTGATGTCTTTACGTTTGCAACCACGCCAATATCAACAACACACACGTCGCACAGACGGACAGACATGATGTGATCGATTCGGGATTCTACGCTCATTACGAATATATACATCTTGTAGAGTCTCTGAAGCTTCGGCTTGGGTGTTGCAAACGTTACGGCGAATCAGTATATTCCCTTCCTTCGGCAGTAAGTATAATGACAAAATAACAAAAAAAAAAAAACTACGCCTACTGTGTTTTGAGATAAAAATGAGAGCGTGCCTAGTGATACGTTGAAGACAAAATTGACCAATTTAGTATTTAGTAACATAAAAATATCGTTTGAACTTTGCAAACGCACCTGATGTTTAATCTGTATGCAATCACACATTCTCATGTATTATTAATTTATACTCGTTGATATATACTCGTATGTCAAAGAAAGAGTCAGCGTTACGAACAGAATACAATATCAATATATCTCATGCTTTGGTAAAGTGTTCAATACAAGAGGAACACAACAATATTTTATATATGTGCGTAGTGCAAGATAATAAACCACTGCTATGAAAATTTCAGCAGGATAATGAAGCAAAACATTTATTTAATTTGGTGGAAGCATAGTTCCGGGAGCTTAACTTGGATGTCAGTGGATGACCAAGTCACTCTCCTCAGTCCTTTTGAGAATGTCTGGGAAGGAATACGGCATCATACTTCCTGTAGCAATAAAAAAAGAATTGTCGAAAAATATTCAAAAAGTATGATATAATATCTCAGCGGACACCTGCGATAATTAATTTCATCCATGCCTACAAAAATGGAAGCTGTCCTTAACACCAATAGGGGCTATTGACTGTCTGAATCAATTTCTCTAAAAATGGTTGCTTTTAAGTACAAATTATTGCGTTATTTTTTTCTTATCCACATGCGATGTTTTTGAAATGCACTTCTTTTAATACTTAACATAGCTCTGGAAACATTTTTAAATGCGGAAATGCTTCTAGTTTATAAATAAATAATAAATATAATATATAATGAACGCAAAATGAAAAGGAATACCGTCTACCAATATAAAAAAACATAAACACGTTTTTCTGCTCACGTCTTCTGCTCTCTGTACATATGGTCAAGTGGCCGTAATTTGTCCACCTTAGATCAAAAACATCTACTTCAGACATAAGTCATATACCATAGATATTGGAACTTTGCGAAAAGCATAGCGTTTTTTACACATTTTTACATTTCTCTCTCTCTCTCTCTGTCTACTTAAATCAAAGTAACTTACGATGGTTCGCTTTTCATATTATCGGCAAACCATTCCCATCGTTTGCTTATTGAATAAAACCAAAATTATTACCGTAGATCAGAAGAAAATTTAACTGGAAACGGATCAAACGAAATGGATCGGGATACCAAAGTTTCTTCTCACCGTTGCAAAGGGAGTAACAATGTTAACTTACCGTTCTTTTCTAGAGGTGGGTATAAAAATTATATAAAAGCCGTTTTTTTTATAACAAATAAGTGCAATACCGCCATGGTCTGTACAACGTATAAACATACATATGAAACTACAGACAAAAGGATGTGCGAAAGGATGTTTAAAAATGCAAACAGTCTCTTAAATCACCAAAACGATTTTCCAGTATATATTTCCCAAAGACAAATAAAAAAGAAACAATCGATTCAAGACGACTTTTCAATGAACTATATATGCTTAAAGCTGCTTTCACTAAAACGGATTGTCATCAAAAATATTGATAAAAAGAAGTAAAGAAGAAGATTGGAAAGATTATAATTTTAATGAAATTAGTTTCCTTAGTAGGATGTAAGGGAAATAATTGTTTTCATTGACAGCCGTAAACAGTTGAAGTACTCAAATTCCCAGTGACTATAGTTAAGACTTTTTCCTTTCATGTCCATAACTAAAGAATTGAACAAATAATCATTATAGTAATGGAAATATCGTTAGTTAGTCTTAAATTTCAGTGTCAGTGTACAGGGATAGAATCTATAAAAAGAGTCTATTAAGTTTTTTTCTTTTAAAGGCATAATTTTTTTGCGATTACCTTTTACGGAGTCTAGATTCTGATTTGGTTATCCAGCACAAGAACGAGTTGATAGGAGGCTGTAATCTTTTCACTAAAAAGACGCGTAAGTTATCTTCTCGCGTTCAAAGTAAAAAAGTCCGTGTCCATAGCACTTAGTGAACTCTAATGCAAGAGAAAAAAAAAAATAAATAAAAGAGAAAGGATATGACAAAACGGCAGTGCTTTATATTTTTTTCTTAAAGCGTTAAGCAATTACAAGTAAATTTTATTTCTTCAGCGGAGTACGTACGCAAAGACAAATTTAGTGTAAGATTTTTTTTTTCTATTTTTGAAAACAGTGCAAGAAGAAAGGTAAACGAAAAAAGAAAAGAATCCATATAACAAGAAAGTCAAGTTAAACGCTTTTAAAGGAAAGCACTTGAAATAGCAGCATGCATTAGCTTTATTACACAAATATAAAAGACGTTAGCACACACGCATATATATATATATATAATGTACACTTACACACACATGCACTTTGACAAAGATGGGCCCGCCTTTGGTTAGCGTAAAAGACAACCGATATAAGAGATACAAACAGGCAGTCAATTCGGCAGACACTCAGACAGCTGGCGAGGAAGGCCGGCAAGCAGTTAAACTGGCAAGAGTAAGTAAGTAAAGAACCTAAAAGCATGAAAGACAGGCGACATGACACTTAAGCCCATATATTACGCAATAAATGTACGTTTGCGATATACAATAAGCTCAAAAAATAACGAGGAGACGAAAACGAACAAAAGAAGAACAAGAAGACGAAGAAGGAGAAAAAAAAAATAAATAAACGAGCCATCTCCGTGTAAAGTGCATAGAGGAGTAACACTAACAATAATGCTGAACAATGCCATTATAACAAAAAGCATAAAGGAAATTTGTGTCACAATCATTTTGCACAGTTGATGGAGCTTAGAATGATGTATGCAGAGGTATGTTTTGAATTTCGTGCACAACACACATTTTTATGTATCGCTTTGAGCTTCTTGCACAATAACTATAAAGGAGTAGAGGGCAGAATATAAGGAAAGCACAGCTAAAAACATCAACATATAACATGACTATATGTATATATGTATGTATGTATGTATGTACGTATATACGCAAATGAATGAATACATCTATGCATCTGTACTCCGTAAATTGCAATTAACACAGCAGAATAGAAAAAAAAAAAAAAAAAACAAAAACTACAATAATAACAGCAACTGCGATAACGTACGAAAACAAAGGCTTCGGCAATAACAACAACATATAGCACTCAACCTAGCCAACCCATGTTATTAGAATGGAGAGCATTGCGCGAGAGATGGAACCTATTAAAAGCTGAACAAAAAACAGGATGTTTTCGGGAAGCAAAGCATACATATAATAACAAGTGCGAAATATGCACGTATGTTATGTATAGGTTGTTGTTGTTTACTCTTTCGAAATGTTGCACAAAACCCAAGTCAAACATCTACCAGAATTAACCAAAAATGAAAGAGTAAAAAGCAGAAAAAAAAGAAAGAATTAAATTATTACACTTTCAACATCACACTTTGTTGTATGCATGCATGCGTATTTGCCGTGCCATGTCATGGCATCATTATGTTGTATCCTTTTTTAGATTGCTTAAGGACATTTACACACTTGTACACATTTACACGAACAGCCATTCACTTAAAAAAAAAGAAAAGAAACAAAATATACTAAAACTCTAAGCAAAAGCGCATACCATAAATGCAGCAACGCAAGCAATACCAAACGAGAGCATTCAAGCAAAAACTGGAAATTCTTGCACATATGTATTTGCACATAAATGTATCACTACATTTACATACTTACATATATTTATGTATGTAAGGAACATCATGTGTGTCAAGATGCGAGACAAGATTTCCCTTAATATATATATTTATATATATATATACATACAAAAATAGAAACCTTTGCTTATATACATATGTAATATATAAACATGCGATTTTACTTTAACTACAATCTCTGTGTGGTTTGTTTATATTTATATTCATAGCTTTTTCGTGCTTACATTTCATCACATCTTTTGACTGACTGAATTCCGGAGTAAAGTACGAAAGTAACATATGTAAGAGTGTATATGCATATGTATACGCATACGTACGTGTGCATGCACGAGAATGCGCTCAAGTGTATGCAACAAGATCCAAGCTTAACGCACACAAACACAGGTCACCAAGCGTAAAGAAAATAAACCATATGCCAAATCTTTCTGTGTAGATGCACCGCACATATACCTCTTACACATGAAATAACGGTGAAACCACTTCATAGCACTGTAAACGAAAGAAAACGAAACCATTCTTTAAACAAAGAATTTTTGTTTATTTTTTTTTTTTTTTGTATTTTTTTGCTGCTTTTTTTTTTTTTGGTGTTTTTTTGCTGCATTATTATAGCGTATAAAAATAATCTCTTAAAAAATTATTCACACACTGCATAATAGAGAGAAGGAAGAAACCTCTTATGTGTTTTATACGTATGTATGTAAAAAAAAAAAAAAAAAAACAAAACCGATTTTTATATGTTAGTAAGAGATAAGATTTCTTATGAAATTTGATATTTTAATTTAAGTGAAAATATAACAAGAGCGAAAGAATAAAAAAAATTCCACCGAAATGCTTTAATTACCGAATATTACGATGGGAATTAATGTTTGAACGCAGTGTTCACAGTTGGTAAAATTTGCGTGGCCTTAGAAACGTTGTCATTATTATTAAAATTTTTTATCTCAACAATCTATTTATGCTTGTACCGCCACCGTATTGTCCAATATCCTCCTGTACTAAATTGTGAATATGATTTGTTTGAGATGAACTCTGCAGACTCACTAACAAATCTGCTCATACATCTTACAACATACTAGAAAGATTCTTTCAAACCTTCTAGGAGAGCTTGAGGCTGCCCAAGTGCTGAGTGAATGAGCTCGTACAAGTCTTGCCAATTACCGCAAAGTCCGTTAAGCGAAAGGCATAGCCTCCTTTTTCCAGACCATCCGTTGTCAAGCTAAGGACCTTGTATGGCTTTTGTATACGCATACATATAAGTCCCTTATCGCTAATCTTTGTATCAATACGCTGCGCTCCTACTGCTTGAAGTATGCAACAGCAGTTAGGAAGTCTCTGGGGCCGACAGTGTTGAAAATAGTTAACAAAGGTGGTCAATAACATACAAGGGAAGAAAATATTCTTTTTGTTAGCTAAGATTGCCTCTGCAGTAAAGTTGATGTTTATTTTGAACAAAGTTCTTCGTACGTATCTCCCGTATGTTAGAAGTTGTTACCAGCTGTTTACCATTTTTTTTTCTTTATAATAATAATAAATTTAGCATATTTTTCCGGTATAAAGTTTCCAAAGATGCTCGACAATTGGTGCTTGATTTAGCCTGTTGCTGCAGCCTACAAACTGTACCGCAACCCAAGACGAAATTATTAAGGGATAAAACCGTCATATGCCTTAAATTGTTTAGTAGAGAAGTAAATGCTTCTTGCAGTTCTTCGATTGATTGTGTCGCCATACGACTGGTTCTAGGTTCAATTTCCTTCGTTATTACAGAAAATTCTAATTAAAAACTTTATCAAACGAATTGCAGAAGCACTGCATTGAGCTCAGATGAATACGTCCCTTTTTTGTGTCTGAAGTTAAAACTATCATGTCAAGAAAAACTAATGAAGTCCTCATGAAGTTCTTCTGCGTTTTTGCTTTTTTTCAGTTTTTTTCATATTTCCTAATGTAATATTTTTCATTCAAAATAAAAAGCTATTGCTGAAAGTACTGTATAAAATTCGAATAGTGGACAACTGTGTAATAGCACTAAGTGCAAGTCAGATCACAGAAATTCGTTCTAAGCAAAGCCATTCATTACCGAAACAGGAAGGGAAGCGGGACCCTCATCAACTAACTGAAGGCAAAAAAAATCGAAGAATTGACGTTTGCGTACATTTGTTAAGTCACTACAGAAATAAGTTTCATCTTCATCAAACTATGGCGGGCGATCCAGGACACTCAACCATAACTCTTGCAAAGCCGTGATGGTGCTACTATACGTTTGGTAGAATTGAAAAGTCCACTACCAACTTCCAACTAATACATCTGAACGAAACAAAGCCAAACTAGTCAAACTAAGTTACAAAGGAAGAACAAAAGGGGCAAAAGAATTCGAATAGTGATTTTGCTTCATAACATCAACGCCCGTTCACTTGCAGCAAAAGCAATCCAGGAAGTAATTTTTGATTTGGCGTTGGAACTTCTCCAGCACGCGGCTAATTCTTCAGACTTGGCTACTTCTAATTACCACTTGCTCAGGTTGCTGCTAACACCAAAGAAAGCATTGCAGTTAAAGAAAAAAACCTCATTGATACGACATTTGTAGTGAGTGCAGTTGTGACTTGTGTTTGAAGCGGAACTTAAGGCGCTCTTTATGTGTCAACACTGACGCCACATGCGTCATTCCATAGTTATGCATATTACATTTACAATGGCAACGCAACATTCCGCTTATAAAATTTGATAAGCACCGAAGCGCTTATCCCGAAAGGAAAGACACTTTGAATAGCTTTTCATATAATAAAAAAAGAAAAAAATTGGTTTCTCTTCTAATTTATAATGAACAAAAAAAAATATCAGAAAGTAGGATCTGAACCGCAGATAAACCATACGCGGATAAGACAGTAGTAGATCCGTGGTTTACCATTCAGTTTGATATTTAGCTTTAATATTATTCTTGCGGAGATTGACATAAACTACCAACTGATACAAGTATAGATAACGGCAACAATTTCGCAATTTTCATATCTTAGTCCGAGATGAATATTATATGAAATTCGATCCAAGTCAACATTCGTTTATGATAATTGTTTTTTTTTTCTTTTCTTCAATTCTACGAAACGTATCAGACTACGCAAATTTGGAGCCGCATATCCTATACTAAGTGCTTGGAATGCGAAAGTTATTTTCCCAAACAAACAAACTTTAATGTCGCTGCAAATTAGCTTAAATCACATGAAAATTAAAGAATATCAAGTTTGCGATTGTTTTTGTCTTCTTCTCCTCTTTTTTTACGCTTTGCGTTTTAAAACTGGTGCAATATCTAAGATACTGTCACACCTTGCGTTAAGTACTTGAACGAATTTTTGTATTTTCAATTTCTTCTTTACGTAGACATTTGCGCTTGTATTTATATGCGAGCACATACAACGGCAACGACATTGGCTTGGTAATAAATTTTAGCCCGAAAACTTGTAATGTAGAAATAATTTACGGCTAAAAGTTTTACTGCAATGTGCAAGAAGGCGCCAATAGTAGGAGCAAAAACCATCACCACCACCGCCGCCGCCGCCATTATGACTTTACTGTAAGCAACGTAACGCAATAGAGTAGAATAGAATATCCGGGCAAAAATTGGACATAAGTGGATAACACTTAATGACTATAGAAAGAAAGCTCGAAAAAAGCAAGCAAAAGTGTGGGCTAACAAGAGACCAGAAATAATGAAGTTGTACACTTGAATTGCCAGCTATGTAAAAGGTTGTAATCATAAACTATAACTGTTAGTAATAATCTAAACTTCGGCGGCAAACCGGTAACACGGAGGTGGGAGTATAAAAAACACCCGCTAAAAGACTTTAGAATTATTAAATACAATATATAAAAAGCCAAAAAAAAAAAAAAAAAGAAAAGAAAAGTCAAACACTTGCTTGCACATGTCTCAAGTGTACTCTTCTCAAGGCAAGGTGTAAAAAATGATAGCTGCTCTCGTAACTTAAGAAAAGAGACAACCAAACAGAAATAATATAAAAACGACTCAAAACTTTATTGTTAAACGCATAAAACTTAAGTGTGATGATAGCAAAACCGAATAGAAAAAGAAACCGAACATGAAAATACAATCAGATACACCCTGAGAAGACAAGACAGTAGATTTTCTGCTCGATGTTTTCTCTGTTTTTTGTTTTTTTTTTTTTTTTTTTTCGTTCACATTACTTACGGTGAAGCATTGGGTAAAGCGCCTTTAAATTATTTCCAATTCATGTAATTTGTTGATTGTCGTCGTCTCTTAAGTATACGTTTTACTAGTGAAACGAGTAGAACGTATGTACGTACATATAAAAAACTAACAAGGCAGCCACGAGAACGCAAAGAAACTTTGTTTGAAAAGCAGAACAAGACAAGCAAAAAAATACAAAAAAGAGAAAAAAAAAAACAAAACGAAAACGAAATGCAGTTAAGACAGAACGACTGCCGTCACCACCAGCATCAGGAACACCACTAGCACCACCACCACCACCACCACCACCACCACCACCAATGTCATCATCAGCAGCGGCAGCAACGTCGTCATCGTCGTGATCAGTTAAGTTGCTGGTAGTTGTTGGGCATGCTTTTTTTGCTTAAACTGTTTTTTTTTTTTTTCTTCAAGTCTTTCTTGTATTGTTAAAGGTAATGAAACCGGCTTTTAAC
>CCAG010023660.1:0-74721 GCA_001077435.1 Glossina morsitans morsitans
TGCATGTTTCGCTGTGTGATGTTTTTTTCTTCTTTACACATATATATATATATATATATATGCTAATAGACCCACATAAATATACATACATACACACACACACACACACGCGCGCGCGTTATTGTTTATATTTATTTGTGTATATATATGTATAAATAGGTTTTAATAGCGTTTTAATAATGCAAAATTAAATATAATAAAAGACTACAGAATGTTTTGAACTACTTACAAACATATAAATGCTTATATATGTATATATACATGACTATGTGTACGCACATAAATGAACATCTGTGCAAAACTATACATTTGCATATGACGTATAGTTTTAACGTACGCTGAAAATCTACCTGGAAATCAAGTGTTCTACACACAAAAATATTGCCTTCAAATTTTTATCCCTACTGTCTTCAAAGATTATTGAAAAGAAAGTACGTAAATATTATTTCCAGCTATCGAAAACTTTACTGTATAATAATTTTATTATTATTATTGTTGTTGTTGTGGTTGTCGTTGCTGTCGCTGTCGCTGTTTTTGTTCTTATTATTGTAGCGTTTGTTGCGGTAGAATTTGTGGTTCTAGTGGCAATACATCGAATGGCTGCTGACAGAGTTGAAAGTTATATAAAGCAACTTTAAGAGGGGGCAAACGCACGGTTTCTTCAACAAGTGAGGTGTAACTAAATTACTGCGCACGCTTGTGTTCGAAAATAATGTGCACACAAACCAATCTGTTATTATATATATATATATATATATATATATAAATATCGCTCGTCAGCCATCGTATATATATATATACGTACGTATCGTAAGTGGTACAAGTTAAAACTGTTGTAAATTATTTTTTGTGGTTATTTTACTGTTGTTCCTATTGTTGTTGTCTTTAAAGTCGCACATGCACTTGAAGCTGATCTCCTTTGATTTCGCTTTTCTAGGTCCATACCATACAATACGAATACATGCGAACTTAGGTTTAAGGCGCAGTAGTTACAGACTACCGCGCTCGTCACTGGAACACTAGTGAAGCTTCAACTTTCCGCCAACATGACTGCAGATATTCGCATTGCTTGGCAGTGCAGTTGCTTGTTTGCTTGGTTAGTTGGTCGGTCGGTTGAATGATTCTTCAGAATCCAGTTTTTCTTTCAGTTTCGCTTTTTTTTTTCGGTGTTGCACTTAATGCATTTCTTGGTACTTTAACGAAACTTTGTTTTTATGTTTTGCTATGTACGTTACGCTATGCTATTGCCCTTTATAAGGTTTCTCCTAATGGCTGAATCCCTCTACTGTTACGTTTAATACATGCATACATAACTTGCAATCATATTTTCATAAACATATTTATATATAAGTAATACTTTTTGTTCCCTTTTTATATTTAATACTTATTGAAATTTACCTCTCTGGATGGTCTTCTAAAGAATTAATATTTTAAACAAAGTCTTCATACTTTGAAATCGTATTCATGCGCATAAAAAATTTACCAAAGAAATTCGAAATCTACAGCATTATTATATTATTAAGCTTCAGTTATCAGAAATATAGTTATAGTTTCAGTGAGAGAGTACAGAATGGGCGAGAATGACCTATTTTTCTTTTTTCTTATATCCTTAAAGGCTTAGGGTAGACATAGCTTTTATTATACCGATACTAAGCTTGTTCGTCCCCATGTCCGTCTGATCATCGCCCATGTATTGTTTTGTTTTGGACAGAGAAATGGCTGTTCTGTTCACATGCTCGTGTTTGCTTGTTATACGCACAATTATCATGGATTTAAACGTCCACAAAAACTGCTCTGTTAGCGATAGCTTGAATGTAGGAAAACAAAAAGGGAACCTTTATGTATTGATATAAGACGTAGATATGTATCGTGATTCAGACTATCACCCGTTGAATAAAGAAAATTCCTAAATGTTTAAAGCTGACCAAAATATGCTTATCAACCAAGGCCAACCAACTATAAGGTGCATTTCACATTTCTCGCATTCAACGGCCTTGATTAAAGCAACAATAACAACAATAAAAAAAAGGATTATTGATATATTGGAGATCCCTTCTAGCTAAAGTTGCTAGGCGACTAATCTATTAAGATTATTAACCCCGCTAAAGGGTACTACAAATTTCCCAGGTAGTTGCTTTTGTTTTAATATGTCATTTGTTATATTATTTATTTTAATATAATTATTCACTTTGTGAAAACGTATCCATCATTTAGTCAAAACAAACCCTTAGTGCATTTACGTATTTGCTGGCAGCAGCGTAGGTTAGTTAAGCATCTAAATTGTCAATGCTTAAGCTGTCTTGGAAAGCAAAAGAAAAATAGAAAAAACAAAATCAACTAGAAAACTAAGAAAAAAGGCGAAGAACACTAAAATTAAAGAAACATAAAAATGCAACTTAAATGCAGTAATTTTTCATTTCATAACATTTAGTTAATCTTCTGCTAACACAGCATCTCGCATCGATCCATTCTTTTTCTACATTACATCAATGCATAGTTACGTTGAACGATTCATTTTTGCCGCTGTGCCACTTACACAAGTAAATGCGAAGAATTTCGTCATCATCAATTCTGTACTCTCTGGCTCTGCTATACGGGAAAGAAATATTTTGTGTTACTTTTTCTTTATTTTGAATTTTCTATCTCTTTTTTTGTCCTTTGGTTTTTGACCATCTTCCGCAATACTTCCCAGTTAGTTACTGGATTTTAGCGATTTTTTTTTTTTCTCTCACTCGAATTTCTTGTAATCGTCTCTTTTGGAATTTGTTCCGTTCGTTATGCAATAAATTGTTTTGCATTTGCAAGGCACCGTAAAAAAAAAACTAATAAGAAACTGAAATACCATTAAATGCAGAAGCAAGAAGTGAGTTTAAAGCTTCAAGAATATACTATATAATATATAAATATATATAAATATATATATAAATATATATATAAATATACATCTATACATATACACATATATATATATGTATAAAGAAGAGTAATGAACCAAATGTAAAAAAAAAAAGAAGAAGAAAAACAGCAGCAGTAGAAAAAAGAACAGTCATCATCATCATCAGTTGCAGAAACAGAAGACACAACAAAAACAGCTACAGCAAGAGCAAGAGCAAGAGCAACTGCAACAGCAAACCTGTACAAATTGTTATGTAATTAACTTTTGCTTAACAAATATCCAACATTTAATTGAAACTGCCAGTCGAGAGTGAAAAAGTTTTTCAGCCTTCTTTTTGCTTTTTTTTGATTCTGTAATTTATAATTTTTTTCTGCATTCTGTTTTCTGTTTTCTTTTTGCTTTTTCAATTTTTATTTAACCTAAGAACTATTTTTTCCTTTCATTAACGCTTTATGGCTTTAGCTGCAACTGCAGCAACATTGAGTTATTTTGTTGATAAAATTACTTTTAAATTACTGCTACTTCTGCTGCCTTTATTGCCTTTGTCGCTGCATGCTGCCTGCTGCTTGCTGCTTGCTGCCGCTTTTGTTTTTATATTTAACTAATAAACAGCTTATTTGGCTTTTATCGGGTCGGCACATTTACTACCGTTTACTATTTTTGTTATTGTTGTTGTTGCTTTATTATTACGACTGTACAAAACTAGCACTCACTCTCTACGTCTACTAATTATCATACATAGTTGTTCGCGTAACATATGTAAACTATGTTATAAATTAACTCGAAAATGTTTACCAGCTAATTGGATAAAATGAAATTGAATATGTGCGCATATAAAGCAAAAGAACTTGCTTACGAACGACAGAAGGAAAGAGGAATATTTTCTTTACAGAACTGAGCTCAGTTGCTGGGAAATTCAAAGAATCTCGTTGTTTAACAACAACATGCAAAACTCTCTGTAAGATTATATGTTAACAGCTTTCACGATTATGTAAAACAAAACGATAATGAGAAGGTGTGAAAATGTGTTAAGCATAAAACAACAAAAATAAGAAAAGAACAAGTAAGAAAGTTATATTTAACTGGGGCCGAATCTCACATCACATACCGTCTCGTATAACTTTTATTTCACTACAAGATATTGTTAAGAAAAATTAATCTACCACGTCGTGACGACCGTCATTATCAATTTAGAATTAACACTCGTATCGTGTCGCCTTCTAGTCTCCAAGTCCTTCTACTTGATACCCACATCGATGGATTTATTAAGAAAAAATTAATCCGCGAAGTCTTCATTTGAGAAATTTACAAAATAATTTGTTTACCTTATGATTAACTAATGAGAATTAAACCGCGAAGAAATGAAAAGAAGGAAATTTAGTCACCTGTAACTTTGTGTGGGCGTAGCCCATTTTTCAACATCAATGCTTCTACCAAATTTGAAGTCAATATTTTCATTTTTACGACCAGGAAAGAATCAATAACACGCACCACACAGACGGACAGACATGATGTAATCGATTCATAATCTCACGCTGATCAGGATTATGTGAAGTTTATAGGGTCTCTGAAGCTTCCTCTTGGATATTTCAAAATACTTGAGTGTGGGATATAGAGAGAGTTTTTACTGAAATTCCTTTTTTTCATTCTATTGAAACAACGCAAATATTTATATTTCTTACCTATTTATTTTGTCAAGCACAACATTAATGAGCAGGTCAACAAGATTGACAGTAAACGCATTAGCTAAACCAAACTTCAGTCAACAATATTTATGCTTATAATTAAGACCAGTTTGGTTGTGACGGCTTTCAGGATTTTATAAATAAGAATGAATTCTCACAATTAATTTTAAATGCCCGGCGCGAACTAAATGTATTCAAATAAGGCTGTAGCTGCTAATGAAAAATATCATTATTTTTCAAAAAAAAATAAAAAATAAATAAATAAAAGTCTTATGTAAAATTATTTAAAAAGCTTATCATAATTTTTTTTTCTTTTGGAGCAAATGGATTTTGACTCATTCGCTGCCAACCGTCACTGCATGTCACACACATGTACATGTGACAGGCGTTTTTGGACAATTTATTAAGGCATGTTTAAATGCTCTAATTACACATACATAAAATATATTATTATGTCACATAATTTCAAAAAAAAAACAAAAAGAAATTCTGGACCGTGATGAACGTTTTTCGCAGGAAACCTTGCTAGTGAACGGACTGAGAGCCAGCAATTTCATGATATTTATAAGCGTACTTTTGTTTCTAAACTTGATATGTTTACTGAAGCTTAAAGCTTTTAAAGGCGGAATGAATATTGTAATATCAGGCACACAAACACGGACGCACGTTTTAGTACAAATAATTAGGCCAAGAATTTTATGCTTACTCAGAACATGCAGTGTTCATATACCTTCGGACGGAATAATGAGATTAGTATCAGTGAGTCATTTGAAAAATTCATTTACTTTACTACCAACTACTACGACAAGTTGCCAGTTTTACGGATTTCGGCTTTAAGCCGCAACTAATTGAATATATAAATGTATAACATACCATTAAAAACGAGAAAGCTGTTGTCGATTAGTCGATACCACGTAAACTATTTAACTAAGCATTTATTTATTTATTTAATTATTCACACATACGGAATTCAGATGAATATTTAAGATTAAAGGCTTAACCTTGAAGCTTGAAATAGGACAGGGGAATCTTAAAATTTCGAATCTCATATATACATACATAGAAGAATAAGCAAGAAGAAGAAAAGAAGATGTGTATGTTGTTCAGCAGCCCACTTAAGAGTTGATATCCATCAAGTTTGTGTGTATCACGTGAACAATTAAATCAAGGAAAATATATCAAAGCTCGGCAAAAATGTAGCAACATTATTGACAGACCGTCGAGTGATAATGAGAAATAAAAAATTTCAATTTAAGTACGACATCGGCAATGTGCGGATTTTAAAAAAGTGGTTTTAATACAAAAAAACTTACGGAATTTCATTTAAATTTTAGCAGAGAAGCCTAAATAATTTAAGAAAGTCATAGTTTAATTAGATGCTAATATATAAAAAAATATGCAAAGTTTTAGAAAAAAAAGAAAAAAAAAGCAATTCACTGATTGACGGATTGGCATATTTAAATGGTCTCGTTGATCTCGTTTAACAAAACCCACAAGTCAATGACACCATTTGTTAAGTTTATCATGAATGTAATGCCGAACGGATATCTACGTTTCTCAAATGAAGGATACAAGTGATGATTAGAGTAGAGCAGCCATTCAGTGGAAGAGCGAAGGTAGGATCGTAACCTAAATTGCTTAGCGCAAAAAGCAGGAAATATTTCTACAAATATTCAATGGAATTGACATTGCAAAGATAAGAAGGTAACAATCGAATGCAATCGAGATATATTCTAGGATGGGTCGTACTACCGGAGACTGATTCGACAGTTGCGTAAGATTTTTCGGAAAAAGCAAAGATCACTTTGCTTTGCAACATTTAAATATTAACCAATTACTTGTCTACACTATGTGCAAAGATGTTCACTAATTAAGCCGAATAGTACAGCGAGTATGCCAATGTGCCGATACGATGTCGTATCCTCGGAAAATACTTTTTAGGATTACTTTTTCAGCATGCAAAGCTGATTTACAAACTTCAGCTAGAAGAAGAGAGGAAGAACACATTCACAGTATTAAGAATTGCAAGCGAATTATCTCTTCTATTCAGTCATTTGGAGATGTTTTGCTTTCTTTTTCGATTGTTCGATTCAAGTTAATTGTAATTTTCAACATGAAAGGAATGTCTCTTGAAAAAAAAATTTACATTGTGAAGCACGTCAAAGACGTTTTCTTTTCTTTTTTTCTTTTGAGAAAGGGTCACCTGTATGCGAACGTATGCGTATATCTCCAGTCTTGATTTATAATATGATAACAAGCGGATAAAGTAAATCTGCTTTGCAATGCTTTGAAAAGTCTTAAAAATTGCTGTCGTCGTAATTAAATCGCAGGATGACGTACATAATCGACGTATACAATGCATATGTATAATATATAGCGACGATATATAATGTGAGCTTTTGTGCGCCATGTATAACACAATGAAAATACACAATGCATTACACTCAATAGGTGTACATTTCTAAAGTACAATCGTATCGAATGTTGTTGGCAGAGGTAACGGTGACCTAACAACGAGGTAAACATAAATTTGAACCAACGTAATCCTTAAGATATGAATGCACCACACATTCTCTTACATTCAGTATATCACACACGTACATACGTTTAGCTCATAAACATTAAACACCCCAAGCCTGCTGTTTTTTCGCCATATATGACAAGTCAAATTTATATGCTGTTAAAATGAGGAGAAAATGCGGAAGAAGAAAAAAAAGAAAAAGAAGACAATATCAAACATAAATATGTGCTTGCAATACCGCTTGAATGCATGTGTATATATATGTATAAATATATATATATATATATATATATATCTATATCTTACTTCATACATGCCTGCGTACAGATTATGTGTACCTTTTGTACTCCTGAAAGCAAAAAATGTATCAATTTCTGTAAGCTGCCTAACCGCATGACCAGCCCTTCTATGTACACCCACTCTTTCGCTCAGACAGAAATTCGCTATTGCTTCCAATAACTTTTGATTACATTTGGCGTACACCTCTAGAAGAACGATCAATAACTTTGGTCAATGATGAGAAAGTGCTAAAGAAGACACCAAAAACCGCAAGAACTAAAGCAAAACGAAAAAGGTTTTTTTTTCCTCGATTCGAAGGAAGAGTGAGTGAAAAACAATAATAACGACAGAAACAAGAACTTTTTTCGAGGGTTATAAAACTTGTGTTTTTTGCGGTGTCCTGTTTTGCGTGTTACTCCCAATACAGGCGAACGTGTGCAATACGATTTGTTTTGTAAGCAAGGTTGACCAGTAAAGTATTTAACAAAAAAAAAAAAAAAAAAAAAAGAAAGAAAAATGAAAAAATGCAGTAGAAGGATAAAAGCACTTATGTCCAATTTGCGATGTGCGGGCCCTAAGCGACTTTACGGGTTTTATATACAAACGCTTGTCTAAAAAAATCAAAGTAATTTGTAAAAAAAAAGTAATAAAAATAATATATGTTCAAACGCAAGAACCTATAAATTAAAGCATTGATGTGAACTCGTTCGTAAGAAATTTAATGCCAATCTGAGCTGTTCGTTCACTTCCAACTTGTCCGACTATGTGGTGTGATTAAGAAATCACAATACTTGTTCTCTACCCGTTTCAAAGAAGATATCCTGCACTTTTATCAATCAAGCTTCCATTTTATGATACCCTGAGAGAAGTAGCCTTTGGATGTCCTCTTGTTCCACAATTGCGACAGGGAGCAATTTCCGCAAAAGAGAGTAGTCGGGATATTTTCTTTAAAAACTAAGGTCGACATTCGATTCACGTTATCGAGCTAATTTGAATGATATTTTCAATTTTTTGTTTGATGGTTTGTGTTATCGAGTAATTTTTGCTGAGTAGTGAGTTGATTATCTTCGATAGTGTATGAATTTTGCTCAACATCGAGTGTACGCTTTCCTACTTGTACCATCAAACCAAAAAATTAGCTCGCTTGCAATAATGGGAATCGCAAATAGACCCCTGGTCCGGCATAAATTCGATACCGTACTCTTTAAATGCGATTCTTTTTTGCTACGAGACACAGTTCCTGAAATTTTTTCAATACTTTTTTCTCATCATATCACGATGGCCACATTAAGATGCTCGCAGTTGGCATCGTATTCGACAAAAAAAGAATTCACTAGATTTACGAAATACGTCAGATCTGTTTGGATATTCTCATCCCACGTAGGTCATATTGAGGAATGTTTTTCCGTTACTCCTCGAATTTTATTGGCCCGGTGAAGATGATTGGATGGACAAGGCTGAAGTAAAAATGACGGCATACACGACCAACCAACTAATATTTTATTGACCGAATGCTATTTGCTGCTTCTATGCGTGCATACATAGGCACACGTTCGCATGTAGACATATATATATGTAAAGAACTCAGAACTACCGCCGACGCTGTCTGGTGCCGCTGTTAAATTGATGTTCATTAAATGAAGTGCTGTTGTTTGTGTTATTCGAGATATCGTAGAATTGGTGGTTTAGTGTAATCGTGTCGTATTTGTATTTTTATGCAGTTTGATGTTGTTATTGCTGTTGTTGTATTCATCCTTTTAGCCGCTTTCTGATTTGTCCCTTTTTTTTTGTGTTTTGTTCTCTTTTTGTTAACCATGTTAATTTTCTTGTTCCTTTTGATGTTTATGGTTGTTCGAATTGTTGTTTGCGTTTATTTGTTTTTATTTTTTTTCTTTGTGTTTGTAGCCAGCACTTGTGCTGTTTTGTTAGTATTGTTGTTATTTGGTTGTGGTTGTCATGTAGTCGTTTGAGTTGAGCTCCCGCTGCTGTTGTCCAACATGAGGGCCATAACAGCGACAGTTGTTGAAATTAAATGCCCACATGTGAATTTGTACCTTCTCATGTGCTCCTCGCGATCCTCTCCTTCGACTTTAAAATATCTTTTCTCTTACCCCTTGACTTTTCCTTAAGCTTTTTCGTCTTATGTTAAAGTTCAGTCGCTTGGTTGGTTACTCAATTCTTATTGTTGTTGTTCGAGTTAATGCTGCTCTTGCCGCTGTTTATATATATATGCATATATATATATATATATATATATATATATATATATATATATATATATATATATGTATATATTTGCGAAAATTTAAGTTTCGAATACATTTGCGGAGTTTAGGGTTTCTTTGATTTCGTAATATTTAGTTGTAGTCGCTCCGGCTATTGCTGTTCTTGTTGTTGTCGTTGTTCTTTAAGGCACCCTTTTTTTGTTGTTCAATGCATTTTTAAAATAACTTCACTTAATTTGTTGCCTTTTTCGTTTCATGTTGATTTTTTGACATTATGCGATTTGTATATTCTTACAGCTCTGCTACTGCCTGCTGCCTACTGCCAGCTGCTTCTGCTGCCTATGTCTCTTGATATGTTTTTATTTCGGTTTTACTCATTCGTGTTTTTTTGGCTTTTTTTTTTGTTATTTATTTTGATTGCACAATTTATAAGATTTTAAGTATTTATGTAATTTACTTCATTGGCTGTCTGTCTGTCTCTCTGTTTGTTTCCCTGCGACTGTTTCGTTTTGACAAACAGCCATTCTTTGGTTTCGTATTTTGAATACCTTCCGTTCAGTTTTGTGTCATGATGTTCCGCAGTTGTAGTGGTGGCTTTCGATGGTTTTTCGTTTTTCTTTTTTTTCTTGGTTTGTCAAAATTTCTTGGAAATCGTTCGAGTTAATTAAGTGCCTTAAAATGCGTGGGCAACTTCATCTTATTTCATTTTTGGTTTCATTGTTTCTGTCGTATGTGTTGCGGTTTCCATCCATTACCCATTATTCGCATATCATCGATTGTAAGCTCATAAATTTGTTAATTTACTTTTATAAATAATTCATTTCGTGTTCTCTCGACTTCCCATCTCTTTCTGCATCTTTCTCTCTTTCCTTGAAATTATCAAAATTTTATTAATTTATGACTTTTTCAGTCTTCACGCTGATAGCAGCGGACACCGTGCTTTCAATAAATATATTCCCCATGGTCATGTCGACTATTGATTATTCGTTAGTAGGTCAACCGTATCAAAATGTATGATTTGTGAAAATAAGTCTCAGAGATGAGTTTCATGCAAGATATGTTACTGTCAGCTGCACGCATACACAAATGGGACAATTTCTGTATATTCTTGTTCTTGATTCTCAATCGATCGATTTTTCAATAATCTTCTCAAAATATTTGAGGCCAAGGTTGGCGATAATGCAAAGGCATTCATTACATTATTTTAGAAGCTTTGGCTGTAGGTAAAGCGCTGCCTACTTAAGATTCTGTAAATTTCGTTGCTTTTAAATTTTCTTTCTGCTTTCTTCCAAAAAAAAAAAAAAAAAATGCTAAATTCTGGATATAGAAAAACGAGAAAAACTAAAAAAGCACACCTTCAAGAAAAGTTTGACAGTGAATTTCGTAGATCGAAAAAAGCAATTTTCGTACAATTATTAGAAGAGATCTCAACAATACCTTTTTTAATTTATTGGGTTGTAACTTTCGTGTGCAGAATTCTTCCTCGGAGGCATCATACTATCGTCGGGAAGTAAATATAGTTGCTAGGAAGCACGTTTGTCTGATAAGAAGAGGTTTTCTTCTCATTTGAGCTGATCTTTTAATGTCACTCCTGGAACGTGTGAAATAATAAGGCAGGTAAAGGTCTATTCCCTAATATTATGCTATAGTGCACTCGGCAAGATTATTAACATCGAAAAGAGCGTCTTACCCTCTAACCTCTCTAATGCACCAACAAATGACTTTAATAAGTATTTACGCTTATTTAAAGGCGTTTTCGAGCAAAGATACGCTTTTCTAGTTTTGTGAAAGCGTATCGTGGCCTGGATTAATGCTTCTACCAAGGGATTGAAAGCTTGGGATGAACTATTTGGTGTGAATTATAAAGTCGGCTATAGAATTATAATTTTCTTGCAGTGTCTCGGCCATTTCGCAATACATCAAGTGTAAAACTTATTTTCCCGTTTTTTGACAGGAAATTTTGAAAATGGAAACTTTTAGCAAAAAATATTGAAGTGATGGCGATGAAAAAAAAATTTTGAATTTATCAACGCATTTTAATGGTCATGGGACTGCAGACTAACGGGAAGAGAAATAAACTTTTAATGTCAACACAAATAAGAAAATTGTATTTGTCTGTGAGCGAATATTCTATACCCAACACGGTTATCTTAAAATAGGCTAAAAAAAGTTTCCATAGTCATTGGGTGGGTGGAGTAGGTTTTTTTTTTTATTTTTGTAGAATTAAACTGAAAATTTGTATCGCATATCTGTGGTGGTCTATGAATAACGAGCAAAAAATCATGGAAAACAAAGCTTTTCATAGTTTTTTGTAGATTATAGGCGTGTCCTTTTACTGGTTTAAATCATTTTCACATTCTTTTTCAAATTTCCAAACGATGTCTTTATATTAACAAATATTTGAATGTTCACTCCGGAGAATATACAGTTGAGCAGACGGACAGACGGACAAGCGAATAGATGGACATTCTTGCGTGCAATCCGAATTAGATATTGATTAAGGATATATATATATATGTATACCTTTTCCGATTTTTGAAGCTGCCTTCTGCGCATTATAAAGATTTTAACAAAAAAAATTGCATTATATATAACATATTAATTGATAGGCGTGGTCGGGTTTTTCCATTTTTGTACAAGTACTATAACAGGTTAAAATTTTAATAAGTTTATCTGTTGTAGTTTGTGAATAGTGAGCAAAAAACCAAATATTTTTCAATCGAAATCGATATTTCCATTTTTGCGAACAGAAGAGAGTCACCAACACGAATCGCACCGACGCACCGACAGATAGACATGGCGTAATCGATTCAGAATTTCACGCTAATCAAAAGTATGTGTACCTTGTAGGGTCTCGGAATCTACCTTTTGGTTGTTGCAAATATTATGTTAAAATGACTATACTTCCATCCAGCGGTGGCGAGTACAAAAATATGCTTATTACATATTTCGAAATGTTCAATGTTTAAAGTGGCATTTTGGAATGACATACATCATAAAAATTTAAGATATTTTCGATAGGCTTAATTAAGCATTATTTATTAAGATTGCTTTGTTTTAGGTTGAAACTTAATTAAAATTAATGTTAAATAATTATTCAAACACTCGCCATGTACAGGAAAATTAATATTTGTAAATATGTCGCGCTGTTTTGCCACTCATAGAGTTATGATAAGATCTTAGAATGAAGCCGAAAAATGTAATGCTGTAGCGGTTCTTACTAGAAAGGTTGTTCGAAAGATAGGTGAACTAGCTATGCAGTCAACTTAGGTAAAGGTTTCAATGCATTCCAGACGAGACTATGCCGTTATGTTTTGAGAATTATTTTCGAGTGAAAATCGTCTTGCCTTGCGTCTGGGGAACCAAAGCATTCAAGCTGTTTAATATATGATGAACAATCGGGTCCAGTTGTTCACTTAGTACGAACGTGAGCGTATACAATTAAAGTTCGCTGAACAGCACATATTTCAAAATTATTATTTAGATCACCGTCTTCTGAGTGTAGTGTACAATCGGTAAGTTCGTGTCCTCACATACAATCTTGCGCACAACAAGAATGATTTTCTCACTCTTTGCACTTATTTTCGTAAGATATTTACAGTTGTTTGGGCCAATCGAGTAAATTGGGGGCCGAAAAAGTAAAATTAGCGAACAATAAATGGTAAACTCTTTCATAGCAAACTAATAGACATTGACGGCGAATGCTTTTGAATATGCCAGGTGTATCTTATTAACGGTAACACTTAGTGGGTTCCATAATCTAAATTCATCGACCCGTATATTATTTTAATTATCACTTAAAGTGCTTTGCTTTTACTCAGACATTACGTAAGCGTTTGGCTTAATTTAGAAATTGAACATCTTTCCGGATGTGTATTACTTATTTAACAAAGTTGTTCTGACTGCGATGTGAAGACGCACGTACTCAGTCAGAATTAAGCTCTAACCATTAGTTAAACGATATTCCTTGTCGAATGCCGTACTTATTGCCGTTGATGTATAGCAACAAAGTTAATGTAACAGTCATCAACTTAATGATTACAGATGAAACTATTAATTTATGTAATTAGTAATTTTTCTTATTCGTTCAGTAAGTGGTCTAAACTTTGTAACAAAGCTTCTTTTCTCTTGCTTTCCCTCTTTTTCCCTCGATTTTTTTTTTTTCGTTTTTCTCTTCAAGTTTTCAACAACTGATTTTCATCACTTTTATCGATTTTGCATTAAAACTTTGATTACAAAAATTAAAGTGCAATTTCCGTAATTAAAAAAAGAAAAAAAAAAAAAAAAAACAAAGGGAAAAAAATGGGAATGAAGACAAGAAGAGTTAGCAAGAGAATCAGAAGGAAAATACTTTCCTTGTGTATTTGATACACCTACAGAACTAATGCTTATTTCAGAAGGGAACGAGAGTACAAAGTGATAAAAAAAAAAAAGAAGAAAATAAATTCTATTAAAATTATCTAGAAATTGTGAAAATCCTACATGTGTGCATATACTATGCATGCACAAGCATGAAAGTGTTAATTAATGGAAAACTGACTGCAATGCTTGGACATCTTACATAAAAGCTAAAAGAAAAAAAATCGAAATGCTTATCAGCAAACCTATTATACATACATATATGCACATACACACACATATATATATATATATATCTACATACATACATATATATATATATATCTACATACATACATATATATATATATATATATCTACGTACATAGATACTCACATACATACCCATGCATAAATATCTCGAATGATGCCAATGGTTGAGGTAAAGTGAGAAAAAATATTAAAAGAAAATAAATGTGTTGCCTGGACTATTAAAAACTAAATTAAAGACAACATAGGCAAAGTTAAATGTCTTCTCGCACATACGCATCCGAAAGAAACGCACATACATATGGAGACACACTCGCATTTCAAGCCGATTACTGATTGGTGTGGCATGAATGACGACGATGATACCTAAAGTTATGTTGGTTTAATTTACCCATTGATTACGCGTTGTCTCTGGCCTGCAACAAGACATTAAAATACACCGAGAACTATTCAAAACCATAATGAAAAAAAAAAAAAAAAAAAGAAAAAAATGAAACGAAACGAAACGAAAGAACCGGTTAATAAGGAGCGTCATCCACAAGAATGAAACCAACGCATAAGTTTTGTAAAACAGTCCTCATAAATGAAGCGAGAGCTAAAAGAAAGAGTGTGTGTCAGAGTCAGATGTGTACAATAAAGAGGAGAATAGGAGGAGCGAAGAGGTAGGGTAGCATCTGATAACCACACAATTTCTGTCGTTTTATTTTACTTTATCACCTGGTTGATGTTTGAGTGCTAGTGGCAATGGAAATAGTGTGGTGGTGAAGGTGGTGGTAGTGGCACTGCCAGTGGTGATGGCTAATGTATGTTGTGGTAATGTCCATATACAGGCACACATTAAAAACCAGAAGAAAAGTTGTTATGTGTTGGTATTGAAATGTAGTAATACTACTGATGATGATGATGACGGTCAGCCACCAAAGAATGCCGAAACTTTGAGACAACCATGCTTTTGTTTCTTGCTTCATATAATCATGTTTATACTGAAATAACCGAACAACTGACCATGCGACTAACCAACGAACAAGAACTGTATGTTTGTGTCCACATAAGTTTGTGAATAAGTTTGCTCATATATCCGTTTGTCCATCTTCCATCCATCTACGTTTGTTGGCCTTTTAAGTTTTACTGTCCATCACGAGATGATGTTGATCATGTTGTGCAGATTACCTGCTTGCTTGTTTGCCTCCTTCTTTACTTGGATGATTGTCTTTATGCATTTTGTATTTCAAGTAAGCAGAAAATATCTTGTTTCATATGTGTACAATAGACGTTAATAGCTCGGCCAACCAAAGGCAAGCAAGTTCACCGAACGCACCAACCCTGGATTTCAACCATTTCAATACAAGAAATTCAAGAGTTAGCTGAAAATCTTAACTTTTTGCTTATTGCATGCATGCATGTATGTCAGCCTAATGGAGGAAATTTAACACGCGTGTGATTGTAAGGAGGATATATGCGTATGTTGGCATGTAGGTGTGTCCTAATATGTGTGCATATTTATATATATATATATATATATATATATATATATATATATATATGTACATATATATATATATATATATATATATATATATATATATATATATATATATATATATATATATATATATATATATATATATATATATATATATGCGCATATATATATATATATATATATATATATATATATATATATATATATATGTGTGTGTGTGTGTGTGCTGCATGGGGCTTTTGATACAAATGACATGTATACGCATGCAGTATCCAATTGACTTCAATATGTAACGAATCACCTTAACTTAGCTTCGCCATGGATATTATGTTCAACTCATACTTATAGTAATACAGTGGATTAAGAGGCGTTTTTGGCGGCCTTTCAGCTCTACCATACGATACTGTAAATTTCCTTTAATACATACATACATCTCTACACTCGATATGCGGTAGAGAGTAAAGGATACGATCGTTCTCTCATTTCGTTTGCAACACTCGAAGCTTCTAACGCGAATGTATACTTAAAGATTCCAAGTCTTTGGCTAATGTTTGGAAATTTTACGATGGCAACATGAAAAGCAATCCGTCTACTTTACTCGATTTATTGCTTTTAAGCGCGGAAAGCTTCTCACAAAATTCATTGAGCAATACTTTGAACTTCCAAAGTTAAGTCTTTTATAAGAACGTGGACTAATTAATTGACATGAGAACACCTTTATATTTTTTACTACAGCAAACAATGATACGAATTTTTTTACAGAAGGCTTACTTGTCCTACTCGATTACACTTTTTTTACTCCCTTTTACCATGAATAAAACGCAGATGCGAAAACGAATAGCAAATGCAAAGAGATTCCCTTTCCCTGCAATCTGATTCCCTTTGCTGCTCATAAATATATTACATATGATCGGAAGCGATTCTACTGCTGCCTGCTCTGAAAGTCTACCAAGTTTAGCTCTCACTTATTTGTTTACTAAATTATCGCTAATTCAAAAATTTTTCGCGTACTGCTACGGAATGGAAAAATGTTTTTGCTAGTTAGTTATATCAGCGAATTTTCAAAATAACTTTCCGCTTAAGGTAAACTTTATCTGTTTCGTCAAGCGTTAAGTTTTTGAGTAAACACGGAATGCGGCTGGATCCGCAATTACCTTTTGAAATCTTTCGCCACGGGCGCTGTATATATACGACAGCTACATGGTGCATTCCAGCGGCTGACCACGTCTACATACCACAGTCGTTTATTGGCTTGCAACGGCTGGTGCCGTCTACATAGGTCAGCTACCTATTGCAGCGTAGTGCAATGAATCGGTGAAGAAGTATGGATCAGTTGCCTCAACGGGCAATGTACGTTATTGATGTGCCATCACGAAACGGTTAATGGGCATGTCAAAATATTACTAAAGCGTTTCTCGATAAGATGTTTTGATATTTTAGGTAAATTTGGTAATGTGTTCTGCTATTGAATTCATCTTGGAAAGGAGATAAGCAAGTCCATCACTGAAACACTTTATAGGGTAAGAATAAGCCTTAAATATTTTTCAATAATAAATATATTTTTTAGAAAGCACTGTTAGCTTTAAACTTTAGGAAGCCGGGGTTAGGCTTGAAGAAGTTTCGTATAACTTTGAAATTTCTGAATGCCCTACGAAGCTATAATAACAGATTAGAAGGATTGTGCCACTTTTCAAACGTTTACTTCTCGCAAATTTTAAGACAATTTCATTAATTTAAACATAATTCGCCAAGTGTAGTGAACTGCCATCGCGGAAAACTTAATGTTCGTATTTGTATTCGTATTCGTGTTAAACATCATAATCGTCTTGGTAAACCTAATAACATTTATGTTGCCATGTGCTTTGTGCTGCGGATTACTGGCATTGTTACACATTTATAAGTTACCCGTTTGCCGTTTGTTGCTGTTGTCGCACAATTGCGGTCGGGAATTATTATCGTACAATTATCTTCTACAGCAAAGACCTCGCAGACTGATCTCTTTCCAGTTTTTTCTTCTTTTCCGTTTTTTTTTTCTTTTTTTTTTTGATTTGATTTTGGATGAAAGTGCTCTCGCAGGAGCGTAACTGTTTATGATGAACGGGCCAAAATAATACAAAAAGGATTTTTGCACAACATCAGCTAATACAAAATGTTCTAACAGTTGTGCGTTGCGAAGAAAGAAAAAAGAACCAGATCAAGAAAAAGAAGAAGAAGAAGAGAAGCAAAGGGGAATTGACAGAAAAGTAGTTTTATTTTGGAAATGAAGTAACCGTAGCGCGAGTCGATAAAAATATTCATATTAAGGAAAGTTCGGCAGACGTTGCTTTATTCAAAGCTAGTAACAGCAAACACAACAACTCATCTTTGAAAATACAAATGCTGGAATCTCTGAGTGTGCATCATCAGTATCTTCTAGTTGGTGTACAAGCAATTGTTAGTTATGAGTTGTGTACTTTTTAATTTTTTTGTTGGTGTTGGTGTTGTTTGGCTGTTGAAAGTTGAAATTTTTGTGGTTGCGGTCAGACGGAAAAAGAAATTCTTTTAAGGGAACAAACTCTAAGCAGAAGACCAGTACTGGTCTTCTCAACTCGCCTGTTCAACCCTATATATACATATATATGTATATATATACATAAGTATATATAATACCCTACTCTTTTGTTCGCATATAAGCCGTACCATACAATATAAAAACGCTTAAATGGATTAAGAATATTATTTGTGAGCATGTGAACGTGCACGATGGCAAGACTAAGAAATGTGCATAGGCCAAGAGAACAACGATAGAGATGAAGAGACATACGAATAGTTAAAATTATGAATGTGTAGTACATGCACATGCATGCACACACTAAAAAGCTATAGAGTAATAAATATAATAGAATATGAAATGAAAAGAAATGAAACTAGTTTACGACAACGTTAACGAATAACCGGGCAAATAATATTGTTTATGACCAGAGCGTGTTTAAGAGCAAATATGACAACGACATATTAAAACTTTAATACATCAGGCAGCCAGCCAGCTAGCCAGCCAGCCAGCCAGCCAGTCAGCTAGTTGGTATTTAAAAGGTCTAAGCATAGCAACCGCTATTCCTAAAACCGCAGGTAAAAGTCAATGTTAAATATTAGCTAAACATTTGGTAGTTGCTCGGCAAGCTATATATATGTAGCAATGTGTTAATAGTTTCTGTTTATTATTTCTATGTACGAATATCATGGCTTACAACTATGTTTGTTTGTTTACGCGTGTGTGTCTGTTACAGTCTGCAAGTTATATTCTTTCTTTCCTTTTTTTTTTTTTGTGTTTGGCCTCTTTCTCTTCATGTAGTTTTTGTTTTCTCTACCATTATTACAATTTTTATTGTTAGCCGTGTTTACGTATTTTCTTCGATTGCATTTGTGATTTTATTTATCTTATATCGCGCGTTACAAAATGTTGTTGTTCAGCTATGATGAGATAATCATCTACAAAATGTTGATATGTTCATATTTATGGTAACAACAGCACTCTCTTGTCTAAGACTTGATGATGCACTCAACCTGCGAGAATTATTGAAAATTTAGATAGCCGTCTTTACATTTATATGCGTTTTTCTTTCGTACCGGTCTTTTTGGTATGGAAGTGTTAAAAGGTCTTTAGGAATTCCAAGTTTTTCTCTTTTTCTCATTTAAAGTCTATAGATCAGGATAAGAAAATCCGGTTATTGGTTTCCATGTAATAGATGCGTTTGATATTTAAAGAATTATAAACATATTTTTCTTCTTTCTGAAACGCTTATCGCCTTTTTAAATAATTTATGGAGTTGCATTCATTCGATGACAAAGTGAAAAAAGCGATCGCACAGACAAACGGAGAACAGTCGAGACAGACAGAAGTAAAATAAACAAATGCCATTTCTGAGATAACTAATATTGAATTGAATTTACACAATGATGCTTACCAGGGCATACCACTGATATATCTTAAAAGCATTTTATCATGCATTAGTGAAGTTTGTAAGTTGTTTAAATGTTCTCGCTTTATAACAAGTTTCAGATCTCGTTGTACAATTCTTGTGCTAACAGATATATCAAGCACTTGAGGATATTTAAAATGGGAAAATAGCAAAAGACTGCCAGATTTAAAGTTTATGAGGAATGTTCTCGAACTGGAATATCTTGTAGTAGTTCTTCTTCTAACATATAAACATAAATTTGCATAATATTTACTTTGAAACTTAATACACTTACAGCTCGCTTTACACGCCGCTTATTCTACACCTTTTCGATCTGCCATGGTTTTTAGTATTAAAAATCTTGAAAAAATGGACCAAATAAAGTCTTTGCAATAGTACATCCCATATATATATTTGCCTTTCATTTTCGAAACAAAATATCAGAAATTATCCCCTTACACGAGAAGGGGGCTCAAAACGTGAACTGACGAAGTCTAAACTCAGCGAACTTAATATTCCCGTCAAAGGGCTTATTATTACTCAACTAATTTTTTTTCATTCATTGTTAATGAATAGATATTGTTGGTATACAAGGCCTCAATGTTCAGAAGGACCCTTATAAGGGGCTCGCTTAAAATAATCAACTGATCCGATACAAATTTGCCATATCGATTTAGAATGTCGAAATTCTAATGCTTAGCGGTCTTTGAAAACTGAAATTCTTTTTTTCATAACACACTATTTTCAAAATCAGGCGTTTTATAGGAAGTGGCTGTAAAAATACCGCGATTCGGTCCAGTCTCAAATATCTTTTTGAAGAATGAGGTAAGATGGACCCATGTTTTATTATGGCTCTGAATGTATCACCCCCTGGCCCACTTTTATTATACCGATTGTGGAGATATTTTGACGAAATTTCGTACACCGATGAGCATTAACCCAAGAACAAAGTGTATTGAAAGTGGATTGAATCGAAGTATTCGCCCTTATGTTACATAATTATCAAAATGTCTTGATATGGAAAACATTTTTCAAATTTTAAAAGGTTTCGACAAAAACAACAGTATTCAGTATAGCAACAGTATTTCGGCATACTAGATTAAAAGGATTAATTCGTAATATCTAGTGGTGGAAATTAATCGCCAATTTATAACTTGAAGTAAGAATTAACTGTACAAACGTTGGCCCATCTAGATGCATTTTTTGCACTTTATACCATATAAGGGTTCCCATCGAAAGGAAGTCATCGTAAAGCCTAATTTAATAGAAGTGGACGAAGAGTAAAACGATTTTTGAGAAGAAAATGAGTTTTTGTTAAATATGTATTACGTCAGTTCACATATTGGCCCCCTTCCACATAAGATCTGCAGCAAAATTATATCTTAACACGGAAACAAGGTATAATTCCTGGAAAGCAAGGTAAAATATTTAATATTTAATAACGACATTGAATGGCATAAATAAATAATAATAAAATAAATATATTTTAACGTTTATTAGCCAAACGTGCTTAGCACTGTTCACAATTTTTTTTTTTTTTTTGAATGAGTTTTTGTTTTAATATAAAATTACAGTATTTTTCTCGGTAAACTTTCTGTTGCATTTAAATTTTTTCTTTTTTTTCGATTAGTTTATCCTTAATCATCAGACTTGCACTCAGTGGAATTCTTATCGCACTTTAGTATCCTCTTCACCCACATATTACTTTTAATCCCAGTCAGAATATATCAGACTACTATGCAACTACTACACAACTATAGCATTCCTCTGATGTGTAAACAAAATACCGTAAGGATTTGTACAAATGCATGAAGAAGAAAAACTAAAAAAAATTCTCAATCTACTTACTCGCTCTCTTACTGCTCTTACATTCTATGTCTGTCTGCAAACTCTTAAGATTGTTCTAATGTTTATTCTAACGCAGATAAAATGCGCTCGTTATAAACATATACTTAGTAGTAATATATATATGCTGGTATTGTTATTATTATTGTTGTTGTTCTCGCTGTTGTAGTTGCTTTGCTATTCTTGTTGTCATCGTCATCGTTATAAAATAGTGTTGCATTCAAAACGTGTACCAGATCCTTTGCCATACAATAACAACGTATATAGATAGTAGCATGGACTTAGTAAGTGTGTATGACGGCCTAAGAGCTCTATATGGAATATGTCATATGTATATGATTGCGTACCTTTATTTACGTTTATATATAACATATATATATATATGCATGTATATGTGTGTGTTTGTGTGTGTGTGTATGTGTGTGTTTGTGTCTCTCTTTCTCTGTCTGTCTGGGTTGTCGAGCTGTCACTATAAAAAAACGTACACATAATAATGTAGACAAAAGAGAATGAGGTGCACAATTCCACATTTATATTTATGGATATGAAACAAAAAATTAAAAAAAAAAAATACACCTCACATATATGTATATATATATACATCTACTGTACGAATGTGGATATGTGCATACGCGTATTCAATGACGCAAACGAATGTAAAAGAAAAGCCTCTGCTACATAAAGAACCATTTATGTCGTGCTCATGTCGTAGTCTTCATATCTCTGTGTATAGTGCATATAAAAATATGCAACCAAGGCGGCCTGATGATGAAGTCAACACTGTAGAATGCTGCTATTTGTTCTTGGTTATCTTTTTATATTTACTAAAAGAAGGCTCAACGTATTTGTTTTTTATCGTTTTTCCTACAATTTTTCTTTTTAACATTTTTTGCATTTGTTTCAAGTGTATGTCAAGAGCGCGATTGCGACCAATGTGTGTACACATATAAACACGCAGTTACACACGCAAATGTACACACAGGCATTTTTCATATATACGTGTGATTTTCCTCGTGGTTAGTTTTTTATATATATTTTTTTCTCTGCTTTTGTTTTCTTTTTTTTTTTTTTTTGATGTAGAGTTTAAATATTTTTGTTACATATATATATACATATATATATATATATATATATACATATATATACATGTATATATATATACATATATATATATACATATATTTTTTTTCATTCGTTCGCTATCATACTTTATCATCACGTCACAATCAGTTGTTGGCATCATTTATGCTGTGTTTTTATCGCTTAGGCGGTGATTTTTGTTTTTTTTTTTTTCTTTCCGATTTCCTTCCAACTATTTTGTATGCATATTGGTAATGGAGTCGTAATACGCACATATACTCAAACAACACGCATACAAGCCCACATGTAACCAAACACGTATGCATCCATATATTCATAAAGGCATTTATTGGCCGAGTAAACTGTTTGCGTTAGAATTTTGAAAAGACGCCTTCATATCAATCAGAGCTAGTAATAGCGCGCCGCGTTAGACGGATTACGAGCGAATACGTAGAGAAAAGAAAATATTTTCCATAAATTTTTTGAAATATTTAGAATGAAAAAAGCAAAACGAAGGGATTACATGCGTTTGATGGGTTTGTAAATGTTTTGTAATTGCTTTGATAAATATTTTTGTTAAAGGCAATATTTCATAAAAATTGCGAAAATTGAAATGCATGACTTGAAATTTTCACCAAACATACGTGCGTCACACATTTATAGAGGCGTGTCCTGGCTACATTTTCTTTCAACTTTTTAACACCATAGCTATGTTAAGCAATTTTTCATGCACGATATATATCCTCCCCTTTCGGGTTTTGATAGATTTTTTTGCCCGAAATTATGGTTTACGTTTATTTTTAGTTTTAACTAATTCGAATGGTTTGACACTTGCCGAACCATAACAGATTTTAAGTTAACGGGTATCCAATTGGGTGCTCTAATCTCAACAGTTCATGACCAAATTCCCAGCAATTAAAGTCAGACCCTTTCTCGTACTTCCGCCACTTGATGCTACGTTAATTCGTCTACAATGTGATCACTTCTCACCCACTGGACCAGACATTAACACATTGTTTTTTAATCTTGACAAAGTTGATCAGACATTGGCTTTATAGTCGTTAAGAGAGACACAATGAGTGACTGAACACAACAAACCCCTTTCCATTTCAAATTATCTAGGGTTCAGAACAAGAAATACTCATTTGAGCTATTGAAAGCGTGACCAAGTTTCCGTTAATATTTTAGTAACGTTCAACTTTGGTTATAAAAAAGTAGCTCCAGTTACGTCAACGAGAATAAGCGCCATCGCAAACTGCTGTTTCTCTGTCATATTTTGGAAGAAGTATGAATTCCATACGGATAGGAATGTTGGCCTTTAACGCGTTTTACATATGCGTTTCCTTGTGCACAATCGTATTCCGCAAAGGTAAACATAAGCAAGTCATTGATTGGAATCAGTGCTAATCAGGAAGGATAATGTTTGATGAATGCACATTCAATTTCATTATTGTTCTCGGTCCTGACTTGTAGTGCTCTCGGAGGGCAGGACTAGGAACCGGAACAACTTATCAGATACCATCCGTAGAACGATTGTGAAAAAGCTTATTCGTAGATAATCTTGAAAGTAGTTATGTGGACATCTCGAAGGGCTTTCGCATTAATAGGGTGAGACAAAAATATCATTTTTTTTTTTAATGCTATTGATGCTAGCTGATAAATCATCTCGTTTACAAATAATTAAAGTTTTTTCCATCTGTTGCTCGCCAATCTGTCCCTAAGTAGGTAATATTTGTAGGTCATGTGTACCGTTTTCAGTACATGCTGAAAAATTTAATAATTTCGATTAAATACTCTTTTTGGTGCCAATGAGAGATCCATGATCTCCTTGATAATGATGAATGATCCATGTAACAAAAAACAAAACAAAAATTTAATTCATTCAATTATTTTTTAAATGATCATATTTTAATGCAAAAAAAGTGAATCTTAGCGTACAAATGCTTTTCAGCGGGCACTGGAAACGATGCAAGTGGCAGGAAATGTCTTAAGAATTTTTTTATTATAAATTTCCATCCGTTTTGTTCAAACGGCAAAAAAGATAGAGCTGTTTACAATTTATCCATCATATTTTAGTTGGACGAGTTTTCAAAAAACTTAACCGTTTAGGAGAACGTACTGTAGTAAGTATTAGCCAGTTAACTGTGTAATACGAATATATCTAATGATCCGTTCATGTATCTTTGCTGGATTTCCTCACAAAATTTCATCATTATGAATGTATAGTTGTCATTATAATGTTATATTAGAAAATATTTTTGTCATTTTGTCAAGTCTTTTCGTTATAACCTAATTTCATATTACAGATGCTCTGTATTTGACGAGTATACGGATACATTGCCGAAGGGGTCGACACAGTTAACTGGTTAATACTTTGTCATGACGAAATTTATGTTCTGGTAAATGTTATATTCCTTTAGCGAACTATTGTCTATTGTTCTTGTTTATGATTTGTTAGGATAATGATAACGTGAATTCGTCATTAAAATAACGAATTCCGATTGATTTTGTTATTAACTTTACACAACTTCTGTTCTACTAACATTTTTATCCTTTTACAATTTGCGCGCCATCAATGATCCCATCTTTCTGGATAAGATTTAAAAATTTTTTGGAAAAATGTTTGTGAACTTAGTAAACACACGTTATATATATTAAAATAAAATCGAATAACTTTTTTTATTCTATTTACGCAACAAAAAAAAAATATATATATATTTGTAATGAAATTTATTTCTGCCGGATATCAACCACACCCTAATTTTCATTTTGCTCTTCCGAAATTTTTACTTACATTTTCGACTTCATTAAATTATATTGACTTCAAAGCTTTTATAGCTGCCAGTTTGTATGTACACAATGTATATGCAGATAATATGTGTGTGTTTGTTTGTACCTTTTTCAAGAGAATAGAGAAATTTATGCGTATCGATATAAAAGTTTTACTAATTTTCTATGCTATGTGAGTATCCATAGATAGGCGTTTGTATACGAATTTGTGTGTACCTAAGTGCATGAATGTATGAGCTTTTTTTTTGGTTTATGTTGCAGTTTATCTTGAACAATTTCTATGAAGTTTTTTTGTTTTTGTTTTTTGTTGTCTGTTCCATACGTTTATTCCAGCTTCGTTTTGCTGCGTGAGCATGTATGCGTGTACTTGTATACGTGTGCAGCGATGGAGTGTGTGTTGTTTTCCCCTTTTGGAAATGCAATTTTTCACATGCATTCTGACATGCTGTTGGAGAAAATAAAAAAAAAAAAAAAAAAAAAAAGAGAAAACTTTTTTTCTTTTTAGGTTTATTTGCTAGCAGAAAGTAACATATATACGCGCGCGCGCAGCAATCACACACATACACGATACACGTTTGGTTGGTGCGGTTTTAAGGTCTGTCCATCCGCCCGTTTGTCCCTTCGTATGTAAGTGCAACATGTTTATGTTTACATACAAATATACATATATGTAAAAAGTTTTGAAGGCGTGAATTTAGAAATTAGCATAAGCCAATAAATCTTTGTAGCATTCGATACAGATAAAATACCACATTTTATTAACTACATGATCGGAAACATTTACAAGTCTTAAATTTTATATACTTCAGCAGCAAAAGTTAAAACAAAACAAAACAAAAATAAAAAAGAAATACTTCCTGACTCTCTGCACTGTTGCTGGCTGGTTGATTGTATATATCGCCTCTTGTGTGTAGATATAGTCACTTCGGTAAAATTAGTTTTTGCCTTTTTTGTTCTTAAATTTCTCTTTTCCTTCTTTTCTGGAATGCCTGGGTTGATGTGTGCAACATAATTAAGTTAAATGTTTACGTCTACAAATTTATATGACTTTTAAAAAAGATAAGTAGCATATGGATATATGACTGCGCAGGGCTCTTGTTGTTGTTGTTGTTGTTGTTGTTGTTGTTGTACACTTTCAAGTGAAGTTAAAGTTAATTCATTACACTTCTTTACAATGATCGATGATCTTGCTTTTGATTTAAGTATTTTTTTAATAATATTGGGAAACGTGCATATATGTGGGCCTCACGTCGAAATTGTGCTGTATTATTGGTATTCCATGCTTACAGCTCTTTTTGCCTTTCCATTTATTGCCAGATAACTAGATAAGTCATTTATTGTTTAGCTCAGGCTGAACTCTCAGTTAACGTCACTCTTACGTTTGTGTTTCAAATCAATCATAGGCAAAAAAAGAAAAAATTTCTTTCCTCTAATATTTCAAGATTTCTTCCTACTATGACATATCGCTTTTATTGTTGTCTCAAAATTGCTAGGATATCGTTTAAATATAAGTTTGCAAAGCAATTAATTTTAAAATAACATGTTATTCGATTCGTATGCCTAAGCCTTATATAAAAATACTCATAAGTAAAAACAGTAGATTATTCTCAGTAATATAGCTTCCAATGAGCTCTGCTCGACTTATAAATATGCCCAACAAAGAAAGCGAATCGTGTACCAAAAATCACTGATTTTGGAGTTAACAAAACTTTTACCCGACCCTTGGAGTAGTCTATGACTTAACACGTTTTTTATTGATACTTATTCCAATGGTCTAATGGACCTCACTTCTGTGATATCCTACTATCAACTAAAGTAGTGAACTAACTATCAAGTTCTGTGTTTTTAAAGCACTTTTGTGCGGGTTATCTCTGAAAAAGCCTTCCAGGAGGCTTATTGCAATCGCTTTGTCGTCACAACCCGAGTACGTAGCTATTTCTAAGAATCCCGGAAAGGTTATAAATACATATACGAATACATACTACCCATGTTTGTGAAGCTGTCTCATGGTATAAGTGCCGCTCGCGAAGTTACGTTGGAAAATCATTATTAATCATAATGCGATAGATTAGATAAGGTTGCGAAGGAAAGGTCCAATACCTTTGCATAATTTAGATCATACTTCAAAAGTATAGCGAATTGAAGGTCGTTCTCTTTTCATAAAAGTCGAACTTTTTATACTTTAACGCGGAAAGTTTTCTTCTCTGTTCAGAAATTCAAATATTATCGTATCGACCAAGAATCCAGTTTGTTAAACATTATTCGGCATTCCACTGAGCTGTAATTCGTTTTATGGAAGAAACTTTGAAGCACAAAGTCAAACAAAGTGCCTGGAAAACATATTTCAATAACTACTTTAACGCTTGGCCTATATATTGCTTGAACTAAAATCTATTTTGAAGGACTCCATATAAAAAAAACTACGAGGAAGAACAAAAGCAGTTTTGTAGTTGAGGATTTTATAATACGCTTGGTTTTACCGATATTTCATTCAGATTTATTCATATTAATTAAATATGATGTTGTGTTGCGCTTGAGGAGCATTGAAATTGGGTTTACATGTGTACGTAATCGCGTTGAGTGTGTTTTCAAATACCAATTTAGCCAATTATCAATAGAATCCATATGCAGGCATTGGAAACACTGATACTTGGCTGAGTGTAAATACAAATGAACGAAAAGTATTTTGGATACCTTTTCCTCTTATCGATAGCTAGCATACTGTCAAAAACGCGAAATGACTGAATAACAATTTTGTTTCACGTCACACTTTGCCTAAAAACATACGCAGTAAAGGAAGGATTTAATGACAGTTGGTTTAAATAAAATAATTAAAAATAGCTTTCACTCTATTAAAATACGTAGCAAAGCGAATAAAATGAATTTCATGAATGATTGAAAGGATTATCGCCTATTTTGATTAAACTCGTAACGAAGGCAGTAGAGGGTGTTTTAAAAATCTGGGCCAATTTTCGTTTTTTATTTCATTTCATTTGAAATTTCATTTTATTTGCCTCTCTGCGCAGAGGCAGAAGGTGGTTTGCAACGCAAAGGTTTGCCTATGAAGAAACCCTTAGCTCGCCAATTCAAGTCAAGATGAATTCAAGAGAAAAAAATAAAAATCAATAAACTATTTTAGGATTTACTCTACGTTCATAGTCTCAACTTAGGGGACTGACGAATTACGAAAAGGAAAATTAAAGCAAATAAACAAATATGCAAATAATGCGTATGGCATATACGACACCATCGTATAAATATCGTGATATAGTATTCTATATATAACATAACAGATTACTACATTACCGTGTCGGCTAGCACTTCGCCGAAACGAAAGGACAAAATCGAAAAACTGGAAAATATTAATTTTATTTCATCGTTATATGTTGTACTAATTACTAACATTGCTACTAGCATGACAACCATTACAGAAGGGGGGAGGAAAATGCTGGATATGTTAAGTAACACGTACAAAAACTCATTAACGCAGTGTTCAGGTTCACCCTGTTCGTTTGGTTACGATATTCTCGCAAGAGTAAAAATTTAAGAAGAATCGAAAGTGGCTTCCAGTTTATGATTGCGAGATACACTTGCAAAAGGAGCCCACTTGCGTCAGCTGAAAAAGTTGCAGGTATCAGTCCAAGCTCTAGTGGAAATAGTGAAAAGCTTTCTTCAATAAGGTAACTAGCTCGATAAGCAAAGTCGTGCAGTTATAGGAGGATTTGGCATATGAAAAATAGTGTCCCTAGGAGCGATTCTAAGAATAGAAGTGATTTCTGAACCGATGGCTAGATTAATTTCCCTGTTCCCTTAGCATATGTTATTGAAATTTGGGGCCGTTTTTCAAAAAGCGTGTTTCAAGTTTTAAAACGAGTTTTGAGCATGTGCTTTTACTATAATAAATTTTTTTTTTTGTAAATTTTAACTTCAGGGATAACTCTGTCTACGGTCAAATGTTGTTCCTCATTATATCCCACACCATTCGTGATACAGGCTACATTATATTTATGCGGACGTATATACGCCCACAATTCTTTAAGATCCACCCACCTCTCACTATATTGAATATGACTCTGAATCGATCTGATGTATGTCCATGATCTTATGTTCAAGTTTTGAACTTGAAATTTTTGAGATATTTTGATGAAATTTGATACACTGGCCTGTTTTGGTCCAAGGGCGGAGACTGTTGGAAATGGTTCGCATTGAACCACTCTTTCGACCGCCTTCCACGCAACGCCTTATTTTGAAAGGTTGTTACACGCAGATTTCAAAATTTCTCGCTAAAAAGCTCGGAGTAATAGTGTTTCCACTTTCAAATATCCTATGAAAAATTTGGATTGGACAAGGCAATGTTTTGAAGCCCCGTTCCCACGCACTCTAAATCTTTACGTGGTAAAAAGTGAAAATGACAGCAATTTTACATAAAAGTCAGCATTACCGAATTGGGATCACATACATGTATTTTTGAATACCAGCGCCTGTAGGGATCCTCATAAAATATAAAGGCCTGATTATTAACATTTTACGATACCAAGTTTTCCATCGCAGTAATTCATAGGGAATTCGGATCACATAGATCTATTGTTTAGACCTCCTCATATACAGAGGTTTTCGTGAAAAACAAGGCCTTATATGCCGAGAATATCTAATTTGTAGTTTTTTGTGACTGAAGCTTTGACAAATAAATTAGGTTTGCTAAAATTTGGATCAGGTCATGTGACGTTTTGGGTATCCTCTACTACGCACAACTGCATTAGGCAAAGCGGAATAGACGACATGGATGTCATCATTATATAAAGTGTATTAAGAGTTCAGGAAGTAGTATAACAAACAAAGTGTGAAAATAGTAGTTGAAGGAACTTTCAGTTACGTGCGGTTCAAACGAACGCTTTATAACAGTGTAAGTGATTAGTATGAAAAGCGAGTGTTTTCGAGAATATAATTATATTTTATAAAGTTTTAGTCACTGAATTTCTTACATAGCGAACAATGTTTGTCAATTTACTTATTGTATGTATTCTATTATATACAAAACGCTAAGTAACTTATGTGTGCTCAACTTCAGAATATCCGCGCTTGTGCTGACAGATCAGGAATGCTGACGCGTTTTTATATGTTTTAATTTATTGAGTGAAGAAATTATATATTAAATCACTTTTTCTTAAACTCAATAATCCTTCTAACACTTCATTAGCTACTCACATATACTTCGCAGCTGCCATCATTTTTCTCACATATTTGTATCGTCCATGTTAATCTTACTCAGGTCATCGCTACTCTTGGTAACGTTATGTGCGGCTTTTTAAATTCTTAGGCTTTATTGGTGAACTATTGCTTCTATTTATAACAGCTTCCACGTTGTCAATCAATCAACATATCGACATTTCAATAGAGTGGCAACAGATAATTGTAACCCATTTTTGACAAAATCTTTCGTGTTTCGTGTGTCATTAATATAGCTTAACCTAGTCGAAGGCATACTGACTCTCTTGTTGAAATAATCCAAAGTAAATCCGAACGATTTGTTGATCAATAAAATTTTATATAAATATTAACAATTGCTGCGATTAGTTAGTAGTCCTGACGCTTCCTCATTGTGCTTTAGGCACTTTTACGCTATTAAAACACGAAGCAAAGAAAAATGCTTTAATTAACTAAAAGTTTGAAGTTGAAAAGATTGACCCTCGATATTATCGCTAAATAATCTTAACTGGCAATAACATCTACCTTAAAATGTTTTGCTTGTTCCGCTTGTCTTTTTTTAAATTGCTTTCAAAAAATCGGAAAAAAAAAAACTTATGTAGATAGCACTTCAATAATTTAAAACTCCATAAATTTTTCTAATGCTTCAACTTTACTTAAAACTGCTATAAATAACGATAATCTTCTGAACATACACACAAGCACATATATAAATGATGTGAAATTTGAATGTGTTCCTTAATGTGCCACAAAAATTACCCTCAATACCTCGTTGGAAGCAGAAAAGCAAACAGAATGAAATGTTGTTGTTTTTGTTTTTCTTTTTTAACAATTTAAATAATTTCATTTAAGGGCAACATAGCAACAACAACAACAACAGGAGTGAAAAAGAATAGCACATGTGTACGGGAAAGAATAAAAGAAAACGTAACGTAGTGTAGAAGACAACATGAATTGTATACACGTGCTATGGGTTGACTGACAACGCTCGGCTTAGCTTGGTTGCGTTAGAGGTAAAGATGAATGAGTTTTAAGGCAATGTTGACAATTTAGTGATTTTTAATGAAATTTTTCTCGCAACAATATGTCCTAATTTTAATGGCCCTTCACCAGCGCATTCATTTTTCTTATGCAATTTGTTATCCGACATTTAATACTTAAAAACATCTTTGAGTGATTCCCTAAAGCAAAGGGTTTGCAGGAGTTTAATGATATATCAGATTTTTTTTATATTCTTTTCAAACAAAGGTCAAGACTTGAAGTTGTTTCCTGAGAAAGTTTTTTGTAAGGGGGAAAAGAAATGCAGATTTTCTTTGTCGCGACGCGCACCACTTGCATCTACATCTTGTCTCCTTAAAATAATATTGCAACACTTATTCCAACAGCGTTTGTAAATTATTGAAATGTTTTCTCCAATAATTGCTCTTGATCGCTGCAGTTGAAAGTGCGCCATCGCCAAATTACTGTTAGTTAAGTGCGTTTGCAAAAAAATTTGGGTGAGTGCTTCTTTAATGCCGCCTTGTTAGCAGAAAATATAAATGAAGTGATTATGAGTATACACGAAGAACTCACCTGAATTTATTACACCAAAATGCGAGAAAGGCAGAAAGTCATATTTACCTTTTAAGGAATCTTAAATACGTTCCATTTTAATTATTGCAAGCACGTTTTTTTTAAATTGGAAGTTTTTCAGTCAGCGAAAACATCAGCATTTTCGCACAGAAGCATAGACACTTCTTTTAAATATTGTCAAATTCTGGAAACCACTACCTACCAAGTTGGGTTTTTCTATATTGTTTGTGTGTGTGTGGTCAGATTACAGCTGTTTTGAAGTGAAATCTATTCCGATGAATGTTTTGTTTTACTCTGAATTTATTTAGGACCAAATAGTCTCGAAAACTAAGCGTAGTTTACTGAGAATCGTATATAGGTTAGGAATTTATATGCTTTTTGACAAATGGAATGCATAAAGCTGTCTACGATACACGTTATTCAACTTAAGTTTCGGAATAATTTCACCTCAAAGAAAAAAAACAAACAAGTTTTTCTGTCACTGGAAGACCTGTCCACTCATCGATTAGAGACATTCACTTTTCTGAACAGTTTTAAGGATATGTAGAAGACATCTAAAAGAATGTCAATTGAATTGGGATTGAATTCTATGGCTGCTTAGTTTCCAACCTAATATTTTTGACTGCATTTTTTGTAAGTGATGTTTTTTTTTACATAGGATGCAGGATTGATTTGTAAACGACAATAATTCTTATTGGCATACAATACGTGGGATTTAATATTTTGTGCGACAGTACGAAAAACCACTCGAGTGAGACGTAATAATAATGGAAGCCTTCTTCAAGCGAAATTTTACTGGCAAACGGCGGTAGGAATCTTCGAAGAGGATCTGAGGAGCAATAGCAATTTTGATGGGCGATAGCAAATCTTTACTCTGGAACGGGTTTGGGAAAGCTTGCAATAGAAACTGCGTTCCTCACTACTCGGCATTCCATACACGCCTATAGCCCCTGTCGGAGCTTCAGGTCGTGGATGCTCGAATGTAATATGTCTACTATTACGATCCACAAAGAAACGTGCACCAGTAGCTGTACAGCGTGTCTCTCAACCCGGTGGTAAAAGGCCCGCATTTATGAGACTTACCTCCTGACCTTGAGTGCATGGATCCTTCCATCGAGTTGTCTGATTCCTGTGACTTATAAAGTACTTACGATTATCAGATTGCACTGATTGGGCGACACTTTCGATTCTTAATTAGTATTTCACGTGCTTCAACTCAGAAAGAGAAGTGTAAGTGTATCTTTTTCTCTCATTTGCGGCCATTTAAATATATATTATTTTTAATTTTCTGTTTGTTTTTTTTTTCACGCATTAAAATATTATCTTACATTTTCCCGATCATTACATCTTTTCCTTTATCCTTACATTCTTAGTTGACATTACTGCTACGTGTAGAATGTTGGCAGAGAGAGACTTGTTATAAAAATTATTTTATTTCTTCCGTCGTGCTTGCGGTTGTTGTCAGATAAGGTTTTGAGAGGAAAAAAAAGAAGCGAACACAACAACAATAACAACAAAAAAGTCGTTTAATAGAAATTTTAATTATAAAATTTATTAAAAGGAAAAGAAGAGAGTGCAGAATGACTTTTTTCTTCCTTAATACTTTACGATTTGATTACATTTCCTGTTACCACTGTAGTGCCGGCATTTGTAACGAAAAAAAAAAAAAATGTTTGCAATTTTTTTCTTCCTTTTGCGCTTACATGCAATTGACATGAAATAGTTGATATATAGAATATTAACAACATAAATTGTATACAAACACCTTGACGTTAAACATGCAAACAAAAAACGTACATATATATATATATATATATATATATATACATGTGAATATATGTATATATATATATATATGTGTGTGTGTGTGTATACGTAAATAAATCCTCTTATGTTCTCAATTTAAATATCAACAACATGCATAAAACATTTATAAACAACAACAGTAGCAACAACAACCATAACATAAACTTTACATCGTTTCAATTTATCAAAAGGGCTAAAGTTCAATGGTACCCTAGTGCAGCTCTACATTCTATACACTCTTGGCGCTGTCGTTCACATGAGAACACAAATTGCCCTTAAATTTTGTGAGAAAAAGAAACAACACCACTAATAAAAAAAAGAAGGGAAGGCATAACGTGCCGTTAAACTATTGTAGAAAATTAATATCATTCGCACCCGAAATGCACGAAATCCCAATGTATTATATATGAATATTCTTGTGCTCTTGGCAATGCAATAGGTATGTGTAGATTTGCATAGTAGTGTGCATTTTGATTGCCATGTTTTTTTAGCAGGCACTTTAGATATATTACCAAGAAAATCACAAGATTTTATTCTATGCTGACAAAAACATCCACACGGCATTAGTTCAGTTTAAGTCAACCTTGAACTAACAAATTGAAAATGCGTTACAGTGTGAAGTTTCTTATGGAATTATTTCACACGTTTTTCTATACACAGTCCAAGAATTACAATATATTTGTTTTATCAAAACGTTTGCAATATCCAGAATAAAGTTTCACAGGCTCCATTAAGTGCTCATGTTCTTAATCAACATTTTGCACGGCTCTAAACATTCGTCCGCTCATTACTTTAGTACCTAAGCGTTCTCCCGCTCCAAAAAATTAAATTCCCTGTCAATTCGAAATTCTTCGACGCAGGACGGTATACAAAATATGCCAAATCGTCGGAAAACGCTCGCAGCACAATGTAGCTTGAGACTACAACAAAATGATTTTTTTTTGCTCGTTGCTTATAAATCGTAGCAGGTAGAATTATAAGACGGATGACTAGCTATTTTTCATTGTTTTATTTTCTATATTTTTCTACGGATAATTTTGCAACGTCTGTACAAAAATGAAAAAAATTGGCCACGCCCATTCAATATTACAGAATATCGGAACTTCATTTTTTCGTTTTTTATTTTATTTTATTTTATTTAAGTAAAGTAATGGGCCACAGATGAATATAATTGTTAATATCTGAACACGTACCTGAATAGAATAACGGTTCTTAATTAGGAAGAAAAAATAGTAATCAGATCAGTTCGCTTTTAAGGTTAAAAATTAAGAAAAAAACTACCGTCCTCCTTAAATATTAGGCGACGCCTACTACCTTTTCCGTGCCTTGTGTGATTTGCTCACTAAGCGCTTTAATTTATTATATAAAGCATTTAGCACAACTTTTTTGCGATCACGGTCACTCTTGCCTTTCGGTCTGGAAATCGACCGTGAGAAGCCATTCTAATGATCTTTTTCCATAAACCCATTCATCGGCCAATGTCGACTGACGCAGCCATGCTCTATCAGCAGCCACTTCTTCGCAAGATCATAAAATCTAACTGGCACTGCTGCAGCCAGCTCTGTATGACCCTCATAGCAGATAACTCTTAAAGAAAGTACACAAACAAAAGGAGACTTCCTTCAGTATATCTGTCTGAATGTACTGGGAGGAGTACTTTGCCAGATTATTGGTGTACGGTTTAAATCTTAAGCCGTTCATACCTGATAGCCTTGCGTGAGTGACTAAGCGTGACTACGTAGAAGTGGGGGATTTAGTACATGTAGTTCCACCTTCCTTAGTACATAGCTTCGCCCCTTCCTGCACCGTACAATTGGTTTGCCGAATTGTGTTGTTTGTAGTTGCTACGTTGTCTGGATGTCCCAGAAGAGCTGTGCTAGTGTCTTACGACTATATTCAGAATATCGCACAAATATCTTACTTGAGCCAATAAAATATCACAAGATGGCATTACACCTGAGAGCATTTCCGAACAATTCAATTTCAATTTTTTTCATTTACTTATTTTATTATGTGTAAAAATTGTAAATGAAGCGTGTCAGCCAAAATGTTTAGCTCACGACGTAAATGTTTATTACTTGAATATGAATTTCTACCTTTCAAAGGCTTAATATTTGTTCAACGACCTGACATTATTTCGTACATGCGATAAGCATTAAATTTCAAATGCTTTGTTTAAACCGATTGTAACTTTATTTTTGTTTCGAGTTGTAAATAAAAACCACATCAAAAACAATAACAACATCAATATTATTATGCAACGATAATAATTTTGCCAACAAACATACACAATGCCGTGATGTATGTGAAATCCTCGTAACACTATGTCTTTGCAGTACAACACCCTTCGGTGTAAAATCTTGTAAAACATAAAGCGTATCTCGTATCTCCCTATTATCACTTAACTAACAATTTGCCACCGCCACTGTCGTCATTGTTGTTAACGAAAAAAAAAAACAAAAAAAGTAAAGACAAGAGAATTGCTTACATTCGCTTCGGTACTTGATCCGAAACCCATTATAGTAACATGGTTATGTTAGGTACTGTCGTTGCTATTATTATTATCAGCGCTGCTGCCGTTCTTGCTGTTGTTTTTATTATTATTGGTAAATGTTTTGTTTTCGTGTCATTGCCGTCAGTGCTGTTACTCGCTCTGGGATTTTCAACACATTTCTTTCACTCTCTCCCTTCGGCTCTTTTTTTTCCTATTTTCTTTTCATAACCATACGGTAGGAAACAATAACTCTATGGCTTTGATTTATATATACTTTGAATTTCTTATAAAAGTTTACTTCACATTTACCGCGACATTGTTAGGAACATTTTTCCATTTTCCTAAAAACATATTTAATAAATTTTGAATTTCATTACCCGCCGTTGCTAATGCTTTTAAAATAATTGGTTATTAATGATAGGTGTTTCTATCGCATACAGTTGAAGCCATTAATTAAATTAAATAATTTTGAAAACTTATGCTTTAAAGTAGACGGAATAATGATTTTATCACACAAAAAGCATATGTAAGTCTTTTAATTGACTGAAGTAAAAGTACATTGCAACGTAATATTTTTGGAAAGAGAAAATTACAAAAAGAGAATCAATAAAGGAACGGACTAATGTGCAATATTGATCAGTTTGTCGAAGTACATTCGACATGGTTTTGGGCATTTTCACGCCCTTAATATTTCTTTTTAATGCAACAAGTTTGTCCCTAAACCTGTAGTATTGAAATTTCCTTCAGACTGTATTTAAAGAAAGATGTGAATCGATTCCATAATGTGCCCATAAACTAATAAAAATTTGAAAATCGTTCATGGTTTCAAAAATTTGCTTAGACCAAGAAACTTGATCCAGAATTTTTCGTTTTCGGTTCATGCGATGGCAAATATAAAAAGGACATGTCGAAAAAGTACAAGAACTATGACAAAATCCAGTTTAGTCCTTCACCTTAAGGATAACTAAAATTTTCCCTAACAGAATATTAATTGCTAACTGGAACTGATATGACGTCAATTTTCAGTTTCGTATACGAGATAGTTAGCAACAGACGTTTAAGTTACTTAAGCATTTTTTTTATTCTTTATTAGCTGTGGTCCTGGATACATTAAGTTTATGTGAACGTGTGTGACACCCAAAAAGGCTTATTTCATTATAGCGATCGACTCAGTATCACTTTCTGAGTGGATCTAAGCTTGCCTGTGGCTCTGCTTGTCCACTTTCCGTCGGTCCATTTGGAAATGGGTGTTCAGTCGGCACATATGGGAAGGTTTCCTTAAATTAATAAATTAATTGTAACCTACACCACTTACTGGTACAATAAGTTTGTGCCGATCTATGCAACCAGAAGAACTTAATATAGACCTCTTCTAATGTTGTAAGAAGATGTAAATGCTGATGGATAAATAAAATAGATCCTAAGGGAATCCTGCGAGAGGCTCTGGTGAGAGTGAAATGAATTGAAAAATCTTTAAAGATATACCCCTCAAAATACGAATCTTAGAGTCTAAGCAGCTTAAGCCCATCATTTGGGCTTATTAAATTCCCTCTAGATAACATTAATTTGCATCCCTTTAGAGCAGGCCCTAACTACACGACTTTGTTGACAACTCTACCGCACTTGACTTTTGAACCCACGACCATTGAGTTGTTGGTGGAGACAATTTGCCTGCACTGCCAATCAGGCGGGGAGCTAAATAGTAGATGTAACAACGGATATAGAACCGCAACGTCTGCAGAAGATTTCGGTCAAAAACACGAGTAGTATTATCGATCAAGGATCATATTTGTCGGATACAACTCTTTCCTATTACTGTGACCACAACTGCGACATCATTCATGATGCTTGCATGTTGCTTAAGGCAACAATCAAGTATGGAAAAAAGTAGTTAAAAAGTAACTTCAATTCCTGAATTTGGTTATTGATATAAATAAGCCCCTTGCTTTCAATGGAGTATGTTTTGAAGTTGTTACTAATTCCCAGTACTTTTTATTCTACGTCTTCATGTACATCTGTTTCCTTTTCTTCTTACCAAATGAAGTATAAATCACTTTTTTGAAAAAAACTGCTTTTTATTGAAATTTAAATTAAGTAAATACGAAAAGATTCATTCTGCAGAGCAACAATGGCGGAATTTAAATATTTTTTAATGAGACTCTTAAGAAGAAGTTTAAATAAAAAATTTATATGAAATATTTTACCAATGCAGCACAATAGCAGAATATAATCTCAGTTTCGTTATCTGTGGTGTATTTGATTATTAACGTTAACATTTGTCGCAGCAGTCTGTCAGTTAGCTATGCGCGCGTCACACCCCCTTAGTACATAATTAATAATAGGTAAGTTTTACATGTTCATCATTATCGTCATCATCATTATCATTAGGGAAAAATGTCAGTCATGTTATTTTAGCTGCTATTGTTGTTGTTTGTTAAGCTTTTCTTAATGTCACTTTGTGTGTCTGATGATGTGCGTTTCTTGCTCATGCTATGCAAAGGTTTTTCCACCCTTCTTCTTCCCCTTTGAATCTCTTAAACAATTTTCATTGAAATTCATAGAAATAAATTTTGTACAACTATGAGTAAAACTATCTTTTGACACGCACGCATTTATTTTAACACTAACACCAGTTTCGTGTTGTTTTCTAAGTGAAACAAAGTAAAACAGCGCAGCCAACAGGAGTCGTAAATTGTTCATCACTACGTGCGATGTACACGGAAGGCAAAGTATGCATGGATAGTAAATGAGTAGCCTCGACACGTACGTACGTACGTACGTACGTACGTACTGCAAAATTAAACTTATGAAAGGCAAATGGTTGACGGTGTAAGTAAAGTTTATTTAGCTTAAATTTTTCCCTTAACATAAGGACGCACAACCACGCGAACGCTCTTACCTAAATATAAGTACAACTTGGATATGTTTGTTTTTTCTTCAGACATTTATTTTGCTATTGTTGATGTTGCTGTTGTTATTCATTGAGTGGTAAATAGAACTCAAAATGGTGCGTTTTAACCTGTAAGCTGCTGCTGCCACTGCTGCTTCTATTTCTTTTATAAAAGCATAGCGCTAATGATTTCCTATATTTAAAGTTATTTTCGTTTTTGTTCTTTTAATTCTTCTTTTTCCCGAGGCTTCCTCTCTTGTGTCCTGGTGGACTAAAGGTGGCTTTTTCGTTTTGTACCCTTTGCTTTTTTGTCTTTTTACATCTAATGTTGGCAATAAATTTCCTTTAAATATATATATGTTTATATGTATATATAGAGCATTGTTTTTTTTTTCAATTCAGGTAGAACTTGTTGGTATTTGTGATTAGTTTTTTTTCCTGGTTTTTTTTTTCGCCTATTCTCAAATGGCAAATAAATATAAAACAGTACAACTAGTACTAGTACGCGTTCACCATCACCCATTACCATCGCCCATTCGTATGTATGTAAATAATAAGAATTTCTTGGCATTTTTCATTGTCATGTACATAATTTTTATAGCTTTGTTATAAATACGCCCTAGGTGCAAAATATTCTAACGTTAGCAATACACCAGTAGTGTATATATGTAATAGGAACAACAATTATAGCTTCTTCCATGTATATGAACCTTCGTTTCTTAAACATATTTTTCCTGCTTTCCGCATTTTAATACATATATATATATATATATATATATTTTTTTTTTTTCTTTCATTTTTATTCCCTGCCTTTCAGGTGGCAAGAGAAACACGTACATATGTTTATATACATTTCCATGTATATATATGTATATGACCGTATAAATTTTCTGTCGTTATCTCTGATCTATGAAATGTACATTTATTTGGGTAAGCAATTCTAGACAAAATCTGTTATGAAATGCGTGAAATTACTGCTAAATGTTTTTCCTTTTTTTCTTGCTAACTGCACGTATACCTGAAAATCATCACATTTTCTACTTTTTCTTTTTTTTTTTTAACTCAACTATTGCCAATGCTAATACGACCTCAATTTAACCTTTAGAACAAAGATGGGATACAGAAACCTTTCACCGGTTAACTGTAATATTTCTTGTCGAAATAAGTAAGAAAATTAAATGCATTTTATGGCAATTTCCTTATGCTTAACCTCTCAAGAAAATAATTAAAAATTACAAAACTATCTGGAAATTCAAGGCTTATCAGTTTATAGGGCTGATTGAGACAATGCTTGAAGCAAATCCATAGAAAGTCCAGAGCAATAATGTATGACTGAAACTTTTTATATGTAAAAAATATTTTGAACTTTTTCTGTGTTAGTAAATCACGCTCATTTTTTTTATTAATACGTGCTTCTAAGCTGATAAACGCAGCCTGGAAACCCTATTGTACGTTGTATTTCTTAGATGTACTAATGAATTCTGCCGATAGAAATTTGTTACTTCATAAAACGTATATAACGCTTTCAATTTTTCCGAAAGTTCAGGTGCGAATAACTTAGATATCGTGCTTGCACGGTGTAAGCTTCACTTGTTTGCACGCTTTCGTACCATCCGATAAGTGGCAAACGACCATAGTTGATGATGATAAATATTTCGATTATTAGGTTTTTAAGTTTATTTTAAATAAAGTTGGATATAAAGTTCGAAATAAATTTTATCACTTCCTATGTAGAAAAAAGAGTACACTCCAAATTAGGTCTTCAAATATTTAATTGAAGGAGAAACCCAAACACTGGAAAATGACAGTTGGCGTCTTCTATATACAGACGGCTCTGCCTATGCCCTGATAATACTTCAAGAGGAGTTCTGTCTCATCGGCTACGTCAGGGAAATACTTTAACCATCACAGCTGAAGACACAGCCCTCCTTCAAGCTATGAACTACGCTTGTAAAAACTAACTCGAAACTGTTATCGTCAGTGATAGCCTGTTTGTGCTGAAAGCTTTCTGGAAGCTTACCATCGCAACAAGCGGTGGTAAGACCAAAATGTTTTGGAAATCTAGTTATATTAGTTTATTGCGAAGTGTGCAAGCCAATCGAGAGACGAAGTGTGCTGCTTCTGCGCCTCTAATTATGAGTGATGTCATGGAAATACTGGGCCTTCAAAGATAAAGTGAAAAGAATGTTAAAAAAAACTATAGAAGTAAATATACAATACTATCACCAACACCATTTCTCTATTAAGCCTCATCTAGTTCCTCCATTGTACCCAAATAATTTTAACAAAACCACAATATTTACGAGAATTCGCTTTGGTGATACAATTGCAACACACCAGTGGATCCTTCAGAAATGCTTTTCTTCAACTTGTTATTGTGGACAAACTATTGCAATAGAACTTGTGACACGCAACTAGCCCTATGGACATTCCGAAATCAGGCATAGAACGTAATATCAATTTAATATAATACTTTATTGTTTCTGCTAGATTTTCTTGTCTACAATAGAGCCGATACCATGTGTTGCTAGTGCTCGATTTTCTTCATTATGTCGCAGAATTTGGTCAGTTGGTCTGCAAAAATTATAACAATGATTATAGTGGTCAGCAAATTGGACATAATTTATTGGTACACCCAACATTCACTTGACATTTCTAAATTTTGTTATGTTATTACGTTAATATATTGTTATTTACTACAAATTTTGTCAGTTGAATTTTGCTTCGTGTTCGGTTGTCATGTCGTAAACAGACTCTAAAAAGTAAGTAGTTTATGTAAAACCTACAAAATTCTATAGAAAAACATTCACTTGCTTACTTTCGATTTGAGGTTTGCGTATCTCTTCCGTGCAGTAGTTATGGTTTGCTTTGATGCTTGTAGTCCAATTAGGAAATCTTTGCAGAAGTCCTTCCGCTCTTGTGATATATCGAGTAGTCTGTTTTTCTATTGTGTTGTCCTAAAACACAAATAATTATTTTCTACTTCGAGGAGGCCAATATAAACAGTATAGTAAAGGCACAGTTCCATACTTTTAAACAAATTTGTTTAGTTTTTTAAAAAGTGTTTTGACGACGTATCTCGTTTTCTTTCCCGAAATGCGGAGTCAACAGTCGGAAAGAAAGATTTATAGCATATTGGGCTTGTGCTAATCAAAGACATCTTAAAGGCGTTCCTTTTAACAAGAGAATTTTGATGTGTTCGTATTAGATCTAAATACATCTGTTAGTTCCGCACTGATTGCAAGAACTTTGGTTCTTTAAACAAGAACAGGAAACAAATGTCCGAAGTATAAACAAGAAATTCTCGTTGCCCTTCTTGATAAGTTCAAATTTCTTCGATTTGTTTAAAATGATTTTAGGCAAACAATTTATAAACAAAACATAAATTGTGTCATAGATGATGCAGCAATTGCTGCATATTCGATATGAGTCGGAACCGCCATCGGGTCTCGTTCGGTATTAACTTTGAATTTTCAGTTTGTTTTTCTTGAAAGGATAAAACTTAACAAGCCTTCAACCAGCAGATCGACTTGGCGTACTTGCGAAGAAATTGAAAATAATTTGATGCAGGATCCTTCGCCTCTATAGCAAGTCATACCAAAGCTTCTGATTCCAACATGTATTTATAAGCATCTCCTTCTGATACTCGTAGTCAGGTCCCTTTAAAGAATTCAATTTGTTCTTCATATCACCTCCCGTGTTATCAAAACGTTTGACATACCAATAAGGAACAAGGAACAAGAAACTGCTAAAGACCCCATAAAACATATATATGTATTTTAACAAATGCCAAACTTGGAGACCACCAAAGCGTGTAATATCTGTGGTAAATATTCTCCCGTTCGGAAAAATAAAACGATATTAAACATTAAAAATCTTTCCACCCTTCTTGGTATTAAAAATGTGCTAAACGTGCGACCAAAGGACTCGCCGACAATAAAACCTAAATTGAGAACCCTTCTGCTTTCTGGATTTTTTTGTTCATTACTCGTAAGTCCCAATGAAAACTGCTATGTAGATCCGCCGAAAATGAAAAAATCAGCCACGCCCACTGAATATTATAGAGTTCCTTTTTTCTCAATGGTTTTAAGATAAAGTAGGCTGATGTACAGAAGAATCGATGACAGTCCAATATAATTCTTTTACCATTCATTGCGCATGTATCGTGATGTATAGGTTGGAATCGATACCCATAGACCTCCTTTAAGGAGTTTCGCTATAAGTTACATTAGTGATTAACTTTGCAGGAGCTTTTACGGATTCACTAACTTTGCTAAACTAAAAAACTATAATGCATCCTATGCTTCCTCTTCCTTTGTCCTTCATACTTTGTGGCATTTATTCTTATACAAGTCTACTTTTAATTATTCCTAAAAGCAAATATCTATGTAAATACATTTGTTTGTGCATATTAATGAATTAAATTACACTGAATATTGAATTATGCTTACGTAACTTATTTAAGCATAAGCCTTTTGTGTTATATTTTAATCTTCAAAACATTGTTCATATTCTTCCTTCTTTTAAATATTTTATGCTTCTGCCGATGCTAATGCTTCTCTCTATGCAATTTTATAATTCATTTCATTTTCTCTGCTCATTAATTATGATGGCATAGCGTAAGCGTCTAATCCTAAGTATATCTTAATTTATTGTTTATTTAATCTTTAATTATAATAATAGTTTAATAATAAACATAAAGTAATAATGTACATGAATAAAAGAGAAATAATTTGAATTTTTAAAACGTCAGATGAACGAACGAATGGAGCTAAAGTATTGAGGACAGAAGCACTTTTTCTAATCTTTATCTCTCTCATACCTTACATTTTTTTCTAATGTGCGTGAAATGAAAAAATTTCCATTTTCACAACAAGTAGTCGCAGGTCAAGGATGCATTTGCTTTGCCAGACATAAGTGTTCAGTTTTTGTGGTCAGAAAAAATTGTTTTTTAAAAATCCAACCAAATCCAATCCAAAATTTGAATCTGACGAAATAAGTTTTCATCCAGATAATTCCAGTAAATCAAGTTTTATATCCAGGGATTGAACTAACCATAGCTAGCTAAATAAGAAAGGCTTCATTGTAGGAATCTATTTATATAAATCTGTAAGAATAAAAACGTAATTGCTAGTTTGTTTAAATTTTGTAATGTCCGAAGGTTCTCCACCGATTGTTTTGAAAATTTTATACATCGTTCCATTCGAATAGAGCTGGGTTTTTAGCCACCGTCCGCGCGGATTCGACGACGATATAAAGGTGCGAGGCAATACAACGTAGTCAAAACATCTTCAATCTCCGAAAGTTTCATATGCAAGTCTGACGGTACAATTGCGGACGCAGATGAAGCGGCTATTTACTCAGCAGAATTTTTGGATTTACTCAATCTCACGTACTAGAACAGCAGAAAGCTTTGCAACGACACGTGAGTAATGAGCAACGTGATAGAAGCTGATAGGATCTTTCAAAGGTGAAGATGTTTCCAACGGATATACTATTTCAATATAAGAGATTGCGGTTCTCAATTTGATTGACGTTTGCAATCACCCTTAATAAAGCGCGAAGAAAATCTTTAGAATTGTCCCGCTTGGTTTGCTTCTCATAGAGGCAATTGTTTGTTGCGTGTTCTCCAGCCGGTAAACCAGGTAATCTCGTACATCTGCCCAGACAATGGGACAACAAAAAATATTGTGTGCTCACGAGTATTGGTAAGTTAAATATATAACGAATTTGCTCTCTTCCCTTCAATTCCCTTTTAATTTAACCAAACCGAGCGACATACGGCCGAGTACAACTAGTATATCATAGAGTCTTAAATACTTTGCGCTCGGCTTATAAAAGATTGGAAAAAAGAAGTTATAGGTTAAATATATCATCTTACTATTGCCGTGCTCTCCTGTGTCTCCTTTCCTTGTTGTCACTTTCTTCACTTTGAATAGCAAATATTTTATTTATCTTCTTCTTCTATTCAACAAATCAACAACCGAAATTTCGCTGAGATGTGTAAAAAAGGCCCAATGCGAACACAGAGTGCTTTGTTTGAGCCCCATTAACTCAGTCAGTAGCAAATATTTCATTTTCTTCATTTTTTTTATTTATTTTTTTTTCTGATTATTACTTTTCTATATTCAATTTCTAATTGTGGCAGAGATTTATTTATTCATTTTATGACTTTTCCTTTCTTTTGTTTTTTGCTTCCTTACCTCCAAGTTTTGTTTTTCATTAAAATTCTATTGGTTACACTATGTTGTGTTTTAAAATTCTTACCGACAAAGAGGAATTTAATATATGAATATTTTTTATATAATCGGTCTTTATCACTCAACCTTAAATACATCTCTAATGGATTCAGGGTTGATTTTACGTTGCTTTTTCGGCTTGAATTGAGAATAAGGAAACTAATGCAAACTTTGACTGTACACCACGAAGTATTAGTTGAACTGAGTTTACTGCATATTAAAAAGGGAAAAGAAAAATCAAAGTTTAAATATAACGTGACATGTGAGCGAAATTAAAGCATAACTAAAATATATGGAATTCCTTCCTCCGCAGATTGAAGCTACATAATAATTCTGTTGTTTGATAAACGACGAATACGAAGAGATTTTACGTGGATTTATCCGCAAGCGAGGAAAAAAGCCTCAACTGAATGTCCTAAGAACGATGGCCACAACAAAAATATTTATTTAATTATATTTTGTTTTTATACATGAAAAGGTGATCTTTTTTCGCGTTATAAAGTCCATATTATCGGCGTGGAATTTTTTATGTTCTTTTTTGCAAAAATATATAGCAGACAAGCTAGAAAGTTGTATATGCAAATAAATGAATCAATGATCAAATGTAGTCATCCTAAATTAAACATTGTTATTCTCTAACCATATTGTGTGTGTTCGCATCTTTACTTTTGGAAAATAAGAATTTTCTGTCGAATAAAACAATCGATCAACTTTTAATTAAATAATTGGATGGTTGAGGAATTAAGCAATGGGAAGCAAAATTGTCCCATAAACACAGTTATCATAAGTACAGAAACACGTAAGCAACTTATATTCGGTGGGGACCGAATCTTGTACTCCTGTCACCAGTCATGCTATAATACCAATTCGAATTTTACGCGGGCTTATCGCGGTACGTGTCAGTTGTTATTACCAGATCAATACAAGTTTTTCGGTAAACTACTAACAGATTTTATTTAGAACAAAATCAATGGGAACGATAATTTCATCACATATACATTCGTGGGAGCGTGACTGGTTCTTTTCATTTGTGAACCAGAGTGTTAGGTTCCTCTATACACAAATTTAGAGAATTGCAGCCTTCGCAATTGATCGACAATTGGTGAAAACCCATAAACTGTTGCTTAGATGAGCATAGGTGTCGCAGTTAGTGCTTTACTATGGAAACGTCCTTTAACTTGCGCGCAAGATCTTCTTTATTAATTTTCCTGCCTACTTTGAGGTCGATATCTTATTGTAACAGTGCCACTAATGCATATCCTCTCAGATGTGCATATAGGGCCAGATCGATTCAGAATTTGTCTCTCATTAACAATATATATACTTTGTATGGTCTCCGAAGTTTCCTTTTGGGTGTTGCAAACATTGCTCTTCTTCTTCTTACTAAGCTTTAAAAAGAAAATGGCGTATATTAAATAGAGGCTCAGACAATACTGCTTTCCAATAGTTGTCGTCATCGTTTGTCTGACCCGCCTTTAATTAAAAAAATCCAAATCAAAATTGTATACACGCAAATCTTTTTTTAGGCGATTTGGAATAACACGGTTCACCAATAAGAACACACACATTTTTCAATACGAACTTCTTGTTCTATTAGAGCACTTTTGGCCCAGGCCGGAAAAAGCTTGCACGCTCCTTACAAACTAGCCGTGAATAGTCGCAGGATCGATTTTCATTCCTAATTTAAATTTAAACTTTTATAAATTGTACTGAATTTTCACTGTACACTAATTTTAATTTTTATTTGTTGTGATATGGATTTTAGTACTACCTTTTTGCACGATTTATTGGAAAAAAGAGTTTCTTCATTTTACACGATTTTGTAAAGTTGTGGAATATATCCGCAAAATCACCATATGTCGCATGAATTTTTTCACATTACTGTTTTTTTCAGTTTTCTAAGAAACATGTATACCGTGTAAAAGAAGATTTGAGTGTACGCATTTGCCATGTCGCAGTTGTCGTTGCAATGCCGCAGAAAGAAAGGGAACAAAGTAATTCGACGATACACTGCCAAATTTGTCCTTATGTATACATTTTACCAGATGTTATACAAGAAAGAAACCTATTTTAACCATCATCCTGTATATGCAAAACAAGTTCATGTAAGCTCTCGTATACGTGATTACTGGATCCATTCTTGATGAATAGCTTGAGAGTTATAACACCACTTAAACGTGTTGTTGTTAACCTAAATATAACGAAAGCTTCGTAGAATGTAATATGATTCTTGATTACAATTGTAGTGGTGATGCAAGCAAAAAATCGCTTAAGTACATCTTCGGGGCTCGGTATAACGCATTTCTGAATTTTTCACAAGAAATCCTCTTTTTACTTATTTTTATATTGTTTTTATATTCGACAAAAGTATTAAAACGATTAATATTTTTCTGCACAAATGTGTAAGCTGTAAACGATTCCACATATAAGTATTGAATGCGAAATACGATTTAACGTTTTTTGTCTCAATAGTTTTTCACTACATATGTAATGTAAATGTGTATATATTAAAATAAAAAAAATCATTTTATTTAATTTTTCTTTACAGTTTTACATTTCGGATTTTATCAGGTTGAAAATATTTGATGGTGAGTAAAAAGTTCAGATTTTATTCAATTTGAAAAGATTCAAGCGTAATATGATTTAATAAAAGAACTCTTTGAAATTTTATGATGAAATAATTAAATTAGAAATAAGTAAAGTTGGAGAAGATAAAGTAATGGGTAATGAAAAGTGTGACGAGAGAGACGACAATCTCTTTCGAACTGTCAGCTGTATAGAGAAGTATGACGACTTTATTTTTTATTGATGAATGTCAAAAAGTCCGTCATCACATTATTATTATTATTGTAAAATTGATATAAATTGAATTGATTGACGTTTATTACATACACAAAAAGAAATTTATTTTTTACTTCTTCTACTACACGAAGTTCCTTTGCAAAGCTCCTCTAAATGCAATTAGCAAGTGACCAATTAAATGCTTAAACAGTTTGCTAAGCATCTAAGGGACAATAATTTGCAGTAAAGAAGTTGCCCTCTTCAAGAGAACGCCCGTAAAAAATAGGTGAAACATAATGGAGAAAATATTATGAAACTTAAAATCTCTTATCAGCCAAATGTTTCGAGAAAAATGGAATTTCCTTCACTCTAGCGGTATTAGTGCATCTTTTGCTTTACTTCAAAAAAAAAAAGACAGAACGTCCAGTTGTCAACTTTTCATTGCAAGTGCGGATAACATGATTTAAAGCACAAACTTTATCCATATAAACTCTTAAAACAAAATTTTTTTAAAAAAACTTCTAAAGCACTTTTTATCAAATTTTTTGCTTTACTTCTAAAATGTTAGTATATTTCTTTAGAAACGAATTAGTAGCTGCGCTGACAGCTTTAGGGTGTTTTTAAATTAACCAAAAACAATTATACGCTCGTAAGATGTAAGCGCCATTTACTATGGCAGAGGTTGGCATAATTTTGGCGAAAAATTCACATTATGTACAATGACATTTGACGACATTACGAGGATGTACCCATTAGTAGAGTTTTACTCTTGTCTTGCTTTAAGAGGCTTTTTATTGTAAGCCATCTTACTTGATTCAACCGCTTCGGATTACTTGCTATTCTCTTCGAAAGGAACGGACCATTAGCTTGAATGCCAAAGATAAATCACTGAGTGAAATCCATCCGTCAAATGCAGAGTAGTACCCGTGATTGCAGCAATTTCAATTTTGCTGAAGTGCCACTCACTCAATGCAACGCTTTATGGGTGAGTAGAACCTTTACAGAAATTTTATTGAATTAATTTTTGCCGCAAATGGAAGGTACACGACTCCAAAGTTAAGCAAAGGGAAAGAGTATAGGAAATTGCAACAAATAATATTCCGAACCTGATTTTTATTCTTGGGAGAACGAAAATATAGTTTAGCCGATTTGGCAAAGGTTACTTCAATCGCAACGTTAAACTTCATTTTAGCAAACCTGCATGATGACCTTATGATCATTGACATGCTATAGGGGACAATAAGAGAGGGTTTGAAGAACTAGAATGATTGGTGAGGCAATCTAGATTTAATTACTAGATTTAGTTACTGAAAAATCGATTGTGATGCAAAAACTATGCCAAGAGCATTAAGGCGACCATAAAAATATTTCGAGAAATAAAAAAGACGAATAGAGGCTTGTAATTAAAAAAAACACATCTGCTTCACATTCAAGGCATCATCATTCCTATTGCGTACAGTTACGTCAAAAGTTTCGATGTTGTTTTAAAGACACACGATAAGGCTTTAAAATGCTGCGGGACTCTGTACTCTTTGCTATATAGAAAATCTGAATTAAGTTTGAAAAACAACCAACAAAAAATCTATGGCTTATAACGCATATGTTCGTTTATGGCTAATCAATACAGTACTGCTATAGTGATAGAGTAACAAAACATGCCAAAAAAATTCCTCTTCGCAAATGTTTATGTATGTAGAACTAGATTACCTGCATGTATAAGTTACTACGAAGGTATGGTACAAGTTTGCCGCAAGGCAGAGATGATGAAAAAATGTTTATTAATGTTTAAAATGACTTGATATGTTTCATCGAAGAACGTACACGTTCGAGATATGTCTTCATAGGAAATTTAACAGTTTTACAGAACTCCTCTCTCTCTTATATGGAAAGCTTTTTTATTAAAGTGTTTACTATCATACCACGAAATATGTTTTTTTTTGTCTCCGCAGTTGTTTCCGTAACTGTAACATGTAATGGCTAAATATAAAATATAGTACAAAAAAGAATATGAAATGAAATGTGATAGTATCAATAAAGAAAAGACGGACAAAAAGGAAGAGCTAATACCATGGAAATGAAAGCATAACGTTTCTGGAAAAAGTTTTAGCTGAAATTTATATCTTTTGCAGAGGAATGTTTCGTTACGCACTTCTTTTCGGCTGCGAGTGATTCAGATAATTTTACGATACTGCAAATGATATGAAATCTAAAATGATAAGTCTTCCCGCATGTGTCGTATTGCTTCGGCCCTAGCAACTTCAGGTTATCTTTTTCTCTTGTTGTGTGGGTCGTATGTGAGGAAAAATGTTTAAATATGTGAAACAATTTTTGGAAGAGAATTCACTTTATGCAGAGTACATTGTTGAACAAAAATATTTTTTATACAACAACGAAATGGAGTGTGATCCATTACATGCCAAGTTTAAGATCAACTGTATACCTGCTGATCAGTTAACTATAGGAAATGAAGGTATAATGAACAAAATTGACAAAAATACTTTCTAATATAAATTATTATGGGAAACATTGCCTTGTAATGGTAAAATTTTATGAGGAAATCCGACAAGGACGGATGGACGAACCATGACGTATACATTCGTCGTACACACTGAAGTGCTCTTACTGTTATCGATCAAGAACATAAACCATATTATCAAACGGGCGGAACAAAAAATATATGTGATGATGAGGTTAGTAAAAGTTAGTAAATTGAAATTCGATGTAAATGCGCAACAAAATCATGTAAAATGTATTGTGAGAAATTGAAAAATTTCTTTTATGTGTTCGCAAGGGAGTGGTATTCAAAGTCCACTCGCTTATTGGCTTTCTTATCTGTTGCTAATTACATTATCTGTATGCGTCACGGGAAAGGCTGAGTTACCTTCTGTTAACTGCTTGCATGTGGATGTTTTTAAATCAAACAACAAAAGTAATGGATATAGAAAATGCAATTTTGAGCTTTCCATGATTAACGTCTGTGTACACTGAATAATTCAATGATATTAAATTTCAAACTGTTATTTTATGTAGAGAAAGTTCAAAATCATCCAATTTAACCGCTGTGTACGCTGATGTCGCTGATCAAAATACATGCAAGCACCTATTAATTTACAATAGAGTATAAGGAGCACATAGCGAATCGTATACTACTTAATAACTGAGTTTAGGAATTTCTAGCAAACAGATGTTAAATGCTTTGTGAAAGTTATGATGTCTCCATGAAGCTGCATTTACCAGACTAACTATTACTAAAATGACAAGAAAAGAAGAAGAATGGTTTTGAACTCTAAATAGATAAAAAAAAAGGAATTGAAGTCTTTCTTTTTTCATTGCTAAAGAAGATTTCCTCATTTTTATTCATTTGCTTTTTTTCTCGAAATCGTTGCTTAAACATATGCCAAAAAACAATTAAAAGAAATGTATAACCATGAATGGAAAGATAGATGCAAAGATAAGCGAAGGAAATATGAATAGCGGCTCGTATGTATTATTGATATTTTAGAGTGCACCAACTCGACAAGAGCAACAACATAAAAGTTCTCATAAAGCCAAAAAAAAAGAAGAAGAAAACGGAACCGTTTGGCACTTGATGTGGAGAGAAGCAAGAAGCAGCATTAAATCAAGCACTTGAACAGTAATAGAGAAAAAGTCAAAATTACATTCCTTTCTCAAGTGCCAAAGGAAGCAGCGAACTGTGGTGAATGAAGGGAAGGAAAAGTGTTCACTGAATGCATAACAATTAAATGATTCATTAAAATAACGACAAGCAAGATATGTGAGAGAAGAAATCTACATAAATGCGGAATGAACGAGAAATGAGGGTTTAGCCATTTATCCAACACAAACAACAACACTGTTTAGTAAAGTACAAAAAAAAAAAAAATTTATTAAATGAAAAATAAATGTGGAGACACGATTGTGAAAAAGTACGTAGCAAAATGAAATGAAATCATCATCACGTTTTGGTATTAAAAATATTTCAATTTTATTTGAATTTTTATTTTCTAATGCTCAACAACGTCCGTCTCACTGTTTGTTTACGCTAGCGCTCAGTGACAGCAGCAGCAATAGCAGCGGCAGCAACAGCAGCAATACAAGCATCAGCAGTCATCGTTCGTTCATATATGACATTTTATGGAGAATATGTCGAGTGTCGAGACATAACAGCCATATTGATATGGACATTTTGTGTAAAGTGTCAGGGATTTATGAGTCTAGTAGCGTTTTTTTTTCTTTCTTTCTTTCTTTCTCTTTTTTTTTTTTTGTTTTTAATTTGTTGTTGTCTGCCTTATTTCTTTCAAATGATAAAGAAGATGATGAGAACGTGCACAAGTAGTTTAAAAACTCATTAAAAGAAAATGAAACTCGACACTTTCACCCGAGCTCTAAATAAATAGAAAAAGAAAATAATAGGAAAAGTACCGAAAATAGGCAAACGAAACTATAAACTCTGACAATTGACTGAAGATTGACGCAAACATACCCAACTATATAGTGGCATAGCTTGCCAGCCAACCAGTCAGTTGTGTTTACGCAGACCTATCGATTGAGTTTTATTATACTCTACATCAATTGTGGTGTATACTAAGTTTGTGCGAATATATGCAGCACTCCTTTCTTATAATGTTCGGCTACAAATCATGGTGTGAATTGATTTCTGCCCAAAATTGAACCTACAGATCTCAGTTTGAGATACTTTGCTGACTTTTGTCAGTTTCGCATGAAATGAAGTCGAGAAGTGAAACGGTTTTAAAAATGGATTGAATCGCACCGTTTTTAGCAACGCTTCCCATACTATTCCAAAAAAAGAAAAAATTGCTTTGTTGACAAATAGTATTTTGGCATTCTGAATAAATATGAAACACTTACAGCTGATAAGACCTTTTTGGGAACAACTCCGTTGCAGTAGCGCTGAACACCTTATAGGGGAACAAAGTACATTTTTTGGTATTTTATGATGAAAATTGCTCCCAGAACATATAAATTTAATTTGATTAGCTTCTGATCTGATCTACTTTTCATATGCCTCTTATATAAGCATTCTCATGACCGATCAATCAGTAGATTTTCTGTGTATGTGTAAGACAGTGATAGTGGCAACGAATTGGGCAAAGAGGAAAGAAAAGGTAGGAAGCAGCCGCTGCCTAGCGTACATATGCCTAATCACTAATTCACTATACCTACGATGATCGCAATTATATTTCAAACCACCAACACCAACTTGGTAGTCGCGATTGCTATTTACTCGGCATTTAAAAAACAAAAATTTATGGATATGATCTCCCTCCCCTATACGAGCTTTATCTAAAACATGTTTTTTTAAGTTATTAATTTTCATCATTTTCTAAAATGCCTAATTTTTTTTTTTTTGGATTGTAGTAGGTAGGGTACTTAATAGGCGGCCAAACCCATTTATAACATTTTTATTTGTTTCAATTGTAAAATGCCTCTTGAACAAAAAAACCTTTTGCTTTAAGAAAAATGCCGACAATGAAAATACAAACATCACAAACAAACATACACATACAGTAACATGCCTATAAACCAGCATACATTTAGAGATAACCAACCCACAATTTATATTTATAAGAGCGAAAAAGTTAATAAAATTTTACAACTCTCCGGAAAATCAACCATCCAAACAAACAGTAAACAAAACCAGCGACAACAACCACAATAACAACAACAATAATAATAGAAATAAAAAACAAAAAGAATAAAAAATAAAAAGCCTGGCAAACTTGAATACGACTCATAAACATTATAAACGGCATCACATCGCATCGCTCTGCAATATATGAAATGTCTTTTATAACTCGTACGTTGGCGAATAATGACATTTGCTGCCAAAAAATTTTCAAGTGGCACAATACTTATACACATCCTTGCTCACATACAAACATACAGACGCATATAATAACATGCACTCGAACCGCAAAACGAAGCAAAATAAAAATTAAAAAAAAGAAAGGCGCTGCATAGCATAGAAATTCACGGCATTGCCAAAATGCCGGCAATAGTAGCAACAGTAGCAAAATACAACAGCAGCTGCGTGCAAGTAACTAACAACACTTGAAAATTCAATGCTTTTATGTGAGCGCCCGTATAAGCTGGATAACTATGTGGCCAAATAAACACAAATAAATGGATGGATAACGTTTGTTTGGAATGCTTGGCTATAGATAGAGAGATGGTTGAAGTATCTGTCACTGACTGGCTGACTGACTGACTGACTGACTGACTGACTTACTATTTAACTGACAGATAAAGTGAACGAAAGCTTTTGCTAAGTAAAACATTTCAACTCATCTCTCGGGATGTATATGAGATTGGGTTCAAAAATGTAAAAATTGTTTCTCGTTGCTTTTCAAAAATGGATAAATATAAATATAAACTAAAGATAAGCATACACACACACATATACACACACACAAACGCGCGTAGATACCCATATAGTTGTGTGAAATAAGAAAAAACGAGAGCCAGAAGCCAAGCAAAAAAAAATAAAAAATCCGTTTTGTGTCGACAGTATGCCGTCAGCGAGACAATAGCAAAACATAAAACAACTAAACTCAACATTAACAACATCAACACTACTTACACGCGCATTGTGTATACATTCATATGAAAGCCATGGAATGAGCAGACCGTGCATCAGCAATCTTAGGCGAATTGTGTTTTTTCCTTTCTTCTTTTTAAATTCATAATAAACGAATTGCTGGAAAATTTAAAAAAAAAAAAAAATCGAAATGATATATTAGTTGCGTCGGAGATCAACCACATCATCGCCAACAACAGTGCAGGCAAACGACAATAACTTTGTCATTCACTGCCTTGCCAGCCAGACGGATTAGATTTGAAATCAAATCATTCAAACTGTGGAGGAAAAAGCAAAAAAAAAAAAAACGAAAAAAAAAATCCTCCAGAGCTTTGCTACTAGAAAACAAACTACCATTAAAGGTCATTCGTGCGTCAACGAGAAGTAAACTGTAACAAAATATAAAACGCAACATCAATATTCCTGTCCTGCGTACATACGAAGGGCAAACATGTGTTTGGAAAGCAACATTAATCCGTCAGACTAAAGCAATTTCGTTTTGTTTTTCAATCTACTGCTGTGAATACTAACAGAACTTGTGCAGGAAAGCCTAAAATGCGTGAAAAGTTTTTGTTGGCAATTTGTCATGATTACCAAACGTTTGTTTTATTAACAATGTTGTCAGTTTCAATAAATTCTTCGTCTCTTCACTCACTTTATTTAGGTGAGAAACTTTCTCACTTAAAGTGATTTCTTCCTAAGTTTTGCTCAATAACCTCACCTTCGCCTTCATCTCTGCCCTCGAAATAGTCCAAAGTACTTCGCACTTAAACATTCTTAAGTCTCAAAAATTATTTCCTTTCTCCGAGAATGAATTTAAATGTATAAATATATATTTTTTTTAATCCGAAAATATGATATACATTTGACATATACATTGATTCAATAAAATTGCAAATTATTGAGACAGAGATCACTTTAAAATGCCTCTCCACGATCATTTCGGAATTTTTGAATTATTTTTTGGCTTTGTTCATAACACATAACTCAACAAAGTCGTGGGATAATGTGCACATCTACATCCTACATCTATAAAATGCCCAAAAATAGGTGGTTTTAGAAAACTATTAAAACAAGGAACCTTACACCTCTCAGCGAACTTTCGGTTCTTGGCAACACAAGAAGAAGAAAACAAGGAACAACTTACAACTTTGTAAAGACAAAGGCCTATGAAATTTTAAAGTATTAGAACATCTTTCTGAAGGAGAAATTCATTCACTACTGGATATTTCAGAGATTTATAAACATTGGAAAACGTAGATTCATTTATGGGTATAGAGGTTCTATTCAACTAAAGGCTATGTTGTACATCGACCTATCTTTAAACGAAGCCAGATCCATGCTAAGTTTCATTAACAAGTACTTCAACGAGCTTAACGATCCTTACATTACAAAGGCTATACATGAGATTAGTCAGACCAGTACTTGAGTATGCCTATGTATGTAGATCCAAAAGAATCCGTTTAAAGGCAATTATTCCCGCTCTTTGTCCTTAGGAATTTGGTTTGCAATCCGCTTGTCTCTGCGTCTCCTTATGAAAATGGATTGCTTCGCTTAGGCTTACTGTCACTTGAGAAAAAACAATTCATTCTTAGTCGTGAAAAGTACATTTGCGCATCGTCATGAGGTAAATGAATATTGCAGTTGCGATAACCATCTAAGGAAATTATTTATGAAGACACTAAACAAAGTTAAGCCTAATGTGGAGCCTTGCGGAGTAATGGAACCATCTCTGTGTGGAAAAAGGGCTGCCCACTTTAACACGTTAAAATCGACGTCATAAATAAGACCTAATACGCCTTATCGCCTTAGAGCTAAAGTCCACGTAAAGCAAACATTTTTTCCTATAATGAAGTGTAATTCATAATAGTAGCAGCCTTACAAACAGCAATCGTCACTAAGGTTATTATTGGTTCTCCAGGAATTTAACCAGATGTGATCAGATTTGTACCTAGACTGTTTAAAATAAATCGCTCTATAAGTGGCCCCAGAACTTTGTCAAAACAGACTACTTACGGGAGAAATAGGTGTAACTGTTTTCTCCATGGAGGTTACAAAAGCTCAAACAGTTCAAAAGTAAGAAAGTGTGCAATTTCTGATGATGGAATTTTTCTAATACATGGAGCAGTGTTTTGGCTGCACTTGGAAGAATCTAAAAAACTTCTGCTACCACTGCCGTTATGGACAGCATTAGATTCAATAGGAGACAGAGCTTTCCAGACCTCCTTCATAAAAGCGACTTAATCGCATTGAATCGATTGAAATTTCTAAAGTTTCTGCGCGTGTATACATATGTGCTAGGTTGATGAGCATCGTATCTGCTTAAATTCACTTGGTAAATAATTGTAATTTGACCAAGATTTTCTGAAAAGGTTTTCTAATTTTTTATTTATAAATCGAATTAATTCTGATATAATTATTTAATTAAGTTTGTTTAATGTCCTTTTGCGATAGGTCTGAATGTGAATCTATTATGGAATATGTTCCAATTCCAAGCGTTTGATTGTCCCTATGTGTGTAGTTAAGCATTTGCTTGGCTGCGTTGGCTATACATATATCCGACTTTGGATTTAACCATTAATCATAGTTCATTATTAGTGCTAATTGGAAACATTCAAAATATTGCAGTATACGAACTCTCTCTTGTATGCCTTATCCATGGCATGTTTCGATTATCTCTTTCTCTATGTCATTTCTATACTTTACATACTGTGTTACATTTACATGCAGTCGACACTGGTTATGCTTGATGGTTACCTTTCGAGTTAACTATGATGACAAAAGATTATGATGCAAATGCTGCTGATGATGACAATGGTGATGATTATGGTGTCCTAGTTACTCTCAATACAGCAGTAGAAGTAGTAGTGAGGGCGAATATATATGTATATATTTTATATATCTCTGTATTCAGAGTATCACGTAACAAACTGCATGTCAGAAATGTGACCTAAATTTCTTCAAAATATTATTATCATGCAAGTACATGTGTATATATATGCTGGGCTGAAGCACTTACTTTTGCATAAATATATGTAAATATGTATATGTAGGTAAATGATGTGTTCTCTTGTGACATTTCTTCTCCTATGGCAACCACGACACAATAATACAATGTAATATAAAACTGTAACACATCCATTGTAATAGCGCTCAGGCGAGAGCGTATGTGTTGGCAAGGGGCAATTTCGGTTTAACATTATCAGTAGTATTAGTAAATATATAGTTGCTGTAATATGTATAGAGCAGCTATTAATTACGGCGCTAAAACTGACAGATGACAATATTTGTGCTTTATCAAAGTGGATCGTAGACTCTGAGTAAAATTGCTTATGTCAACTTGGGAGAGACGGAAATGTTTTTAAGAAAAAAAAAAAAAAAAATAAAAATACATTTTCTTATTTTAAATAATATATTTATCATGTTTTAAATCTTTTGACAGAAATATATTGAAAATATAATTTATTGTTCTTTTTTTTTTTTTAATTAATTTATGTATTACTGAGTTATTTTCGTGAAAGTAGGTTATAGAAAACTAATTTAATTAGTGAACTTAGCAAAGAAAAAGGAAAAATATTATATACGCACTTATACATATACTAATTTAGAAAAATAATATAAATTATAAAGTTCGTAGCGTCTTTTTCCAATAGATAACTTTAGGATCGCAAACCCGTTAGCTGTTGGTAGCTGTTGGAGCCAGGCTATAGCAAGTGTCAAAGTCCATTAAAGTCGCCGCATAAACAGTGGCAAAGGTCGGATTTATGCCACGCTATGCACTACTTTGTATTTGTTGAGACAGGAAAGCTAAGGAAAGGAAGTTAGACGATTGATTGCACTTTCTACCTCGAACGGCCTGGGCGCTTATAACATAAAATTGACAATGCTAAACGTTGCACGTCTTTAATGTTTTAGGAGATATGCACAGCGCGAACTCTCCAGCTTCCGACCACAATTCGCTTCGGGACCTCGAAGCCCCAATATGATTTTTTTTTTTTTTTGCGGGAAAAATCCAGAAATTGTCATCGAACATCTTACAGATTAGGTTAGTTAGTCAGGTTAGTTTGACTGGGTTTCCGATTCAAATGAATCTTACTGTGTGTCTATTAATCGTTTCTTATTAAAAAGCTCGCGATATAGTAAAAATTTTAATAGAAAGCCGCAACGACGCATATATTTAGTTGGTATGTCCGTGAGACAATGCTGAGTCCCTTATAAATATCTCGACGGGATTTAAAAAAAAGCTGATGAAGTGAAGCTGATGATGGCCTAAGGTTTTTTTGCAAAAATCGCATAAGTCTATCTAAAATTTAGTGTTAGAATAACCAGTTGATCCGCTCGCAGCTATTTTTCAGAGATAGAAGGAAAGGATTAGAAGAAAGGTTTTCTACATATAACATCTCTGCTTAACCACATAGAGTTAATTAAAATATTGAAAAGAAAAGCCAACTTTTGGGGACTCTCTTTTCGTTCTTTTTTCCATCCACGGGCACACATACGTACAATTGATCACAAAAAGAGTGAGTGTGAGAGAGAAAACAAACAAACTCTCTGGTCACCTTTTTGTGCGCAAAAAACCAAGTTTTGGTAAACGTTTTTCGTGGCATACATATCTACTTTTTTTTTATTGTTGTTAAAAACGTGAAATGTAGTAAAATTCTTGTAAAATTTAAAAAAAAAGACTTGCATCTATTAAAATTTTGTTTTTTTTATTCCCTTACATACACAGCGCACACAATTTTTCAGTTATTGTTGTCCTTGTTGTGTTGTTTCAATAAAAAACAACAGGAATATGGCCTTTACAAAAAACTATTTTATGGTTTCCCATTGTTTAACTTTTAAGCTCGAATTGTTTATATTCATTTCGTCGCTTTTGTTTGGTGCGGAATTTGTTACCGAAAAACAAGGGGAAGTCCTAGCAGTGAATATAGTAGAGTTTTGTAATTGTTATCAAAATGGCATTAAATTAATTTCCTTCAAGTATTTTATATATTGTATAAATTATGTTTACATACATTTATATATATATATATATTGTTCGTTTACAAGTTTTTGTTGAATAATAATAATATGTCAACACAGTTGTGCATAAAAGTTTGTCTTCTCCCCTGTGAGTATCTGAGAGTTTCGAGCTATAAGGGTGCATTTCATATGCTATTGCAATTCTGTTCCCCTTTTCGAGAATTGTTATAAAGCATTTCCTTTTTATTAAAACTATGTTTGACAAACTTTTCTACATAAATGAATTTACTTATATATGTATATATAAATAATATAACGAACTAAGCAATCATACATACATTGAAAAAAATGTTGTATCAATGATGATGTTAACATCATGATGATGATGATGTAGTCAGTTGTGCAGACGATGATACCGCTTCAAAGTTGATGATTATCATAAATTGACAAACGAAGCCACACATATAGCGTAAGCTCTTCAGAGAACTTATTGAAGAAAAAATTAAACAAAAAAAAAAAAAACCATTTTAATTAAGCGCTTCCCTTTGACAAGCCTATTGCTTTTGTAAGCGTTTGCTTCACAATAACGATTTACCGCTTGAATTAATGGCTTTTCTATAAAATACTACTTGACAGCTGTATGTCTTTACCTAAAAAAATATATATCTAAAAAAGTAGAGATAAGAAGCAGAATGTTTATAAATGCCTACGCTTGGTTGAAGAGAAGCACCCACCCACTCGTCAATAAAAGCGTATTAAATCCAATACTCAAACATATTTAATGATTCTGCTTATAATCTCGCTCTTTAAATTGATATCTATTGTCATCGACTTTAAATTACACGCTCCTTCGTTTGATCCCTTACTAAGGTCTTCTCTTCTAAAACTTTATCATCTTCTGATACTTGCTTTTGTTTGTTTGTTTTCAAAGCTTTATTGAAAATTATTTTATGCATTCGTGTATAAAATCCTTTGATATCCTTTTGTTTTTAACTTTACTATGGTATCGGAAAAGCAAAATATAAAGAAAGAAAGGGAAGGGGAAAAGAAAAAGAAAAACACGAAGCATATTTGCAAACAAGTATATGTTAACTTGCATATATATGATGAAAAATTATGAAAATATTTTTCTCCTTTTTTTTTTTTTAATTTTTACATTACAAGCATGCATTGATCCATATGCTATGTACTTTGCCTGGGTATACGATGATATGATATGAATTTTTTCTTTTTTCTTTTTATTGCTATTGTTTCTCTTCCTTTTTTTCGTATAGATATATATATTTTTACCAATACATCACCACTATCAGCATTAATTTTGTAAGATAAAAGCTTATTTGTTACGATGTGTGTTTAAGCTGCAGCAACAATTGCTTTTGTTGTTGCTGGCATAATCAACAATATGTATACATATAAAAAAAAAATTACTTTACATGCTTACAAGTACTTGTGTGTTTTTGTGTATGTTTGTGACTTTTCCCTTTTTGCCCTCTCTCTGCATATTCAGTATATCGTAATAAAAGCATAAACAGAATATTGGTAGCAATAGAACAGCAATATTCTGGACAAACACGTATATAAGGGCAGCCATCAATGAAGCATGTGAGGAAAATCTAGATAAAATACTAAATACATTGCATGCACTGAAAGATAAAATGGCTATGATTTAAACAGTTTATTCATTTAGATACGAATTGTTTTATTTTACATTAAATATAAACAACAACAAAATTATCAATTTAAGAGAGCATTGATTATAGACTAACTTGACCAATTTGACATGAAAAAGGTTCGAGTGCTTTTGAGGAAAGTAAATTATAAACATTTTTGTTGCCTGATTATGAAATTACTGGAATCAGTTAAATGAAGCTTTCAGATTAAAATATTCTAATGGACCTTTCATTATATGCGACGACTACTTTAAAAGTGTTTTAAGCCTGTTTTTCAAGAAAAGCGAAGATGAATTTTTTTTTATACTGACCAGAGGGAGATTCGTCTTTAAAGTTCAAAGTTGTGCAGCTCTTCAGCAGCGGATACATTGCAAACCATTGAATATGACGTAATTCTTTTAAAGTTTAAAGCTTGAAGTTCAGTTTTTTTGTGGACGTGAACTATTGAAGTACTTGTTAAGAATAGTTCATATTTGCTGAATCTTATATCGTCATATAATAAATGCAAGGAAATGAAAAAATTTTAGCATTCATATGCATACGATGTACATGCGGCCAGGGAAAATCTGCAAATAAAAACTTCCTAGTAAAGGTTCGTTTAACGATTGGAATCTTTTATACATAGATGGCTCAATATCTTTCGATCTGCCATCTGCTTGCGCCGTGGTATTGTTTCAGAATAAGTTCTTCTCAATCACATATTTCACGAGAGTACTTCAACTTTCACAACCGAAGCCAGAGCTATCCTTCACGCTGCGTGCCTTTCCCATAAAGACAAACTCAGAACCGTCACTATTATTCAAAGTTTGTCTGTATTCAAGGCTATACAGAATCCTTCGACTTCGAGATAGAGGAACATCAACAAATTAAGAGATATCATTATAACACCCGGTGAAACAATTAAAATGCTTTGGGTACCAAGTCATATTGGTTTATTAGGAAATGAGCGAGCTGATCGAGCGGCGATGTATGCTGCTTCTGTATCTCTAATCATGGATGATGTCGTGGAAAAGTTGGATCTTCATAGATGCATTGGAAGAAAAGTTCCAGAGAAAATTATAGAAGGAAATCTACAGTACCATCATCAGCACTACTCTCCTATTAACCCTCAATTGATTCCAACTTTAAGTCGAACAAATGTTGAGCAAATCAAGATCCAAACATTTTCGAGAACTCGCCTTGACCATAGAATTGCAATTCAGCAATGGATCTTGAAGAAGTCTTCCTCCCCAATCTGCAAGTGTGGACAAATTCTCACTATAAGGCACATTCTCTGTGACTGCCTTAACGTTTCCTTGGCTGTAAGAATTGCATTTGGAGCGACTAATCCTATGGACACTCTAAAATCACCCACAGAACAGAATATCAATACAATATATTACTTTATTAAGACTATTAGGCTCAATATCTAATGTACTTTTATAAATTAAAGCCGATAGCCTGCGTGGCTAGTGCTCAGTGTCTTTTTCTTTTAGTCTAGGAATTTATTTCATCAGTCTAAAATTATAATAATAATAACAATAATAATAATAATAATAATATTTTATATATATACGCTTCTTGAAAAGCAAGATAATCAATTTCCTGGACTGTAAACAAAATTTATTAAGACTAGATCGTCCAGTCACGTTTTATGTGCCTCTCAACAATTGTTAAGCACAATTAACTAACGTCGGTTTCAGGGATAATTAGTGCCGTCATATTAAATTGATATATATATTGAAGGAAAGATGAACGGATGGAATGATTTTAATCTCTTGAAATATTTTGGTAAAAAAATTAATAACAGCTTCTCTTGTTAAACAACATTTTTTCTTTTAAATGAAAATCACATAAAAGCCAGCCAAGAATTTTTAAGGCAAACATAGCCACCATTAACTTGTGGTTCCACTTGCTACTTCCTGCAATGCTTCCTAGCTAGAATGTTCGTCTTGACAATATCAAAAAATTTTATATAACATTGTATGTTAATGAATTTAGTCGGTTTATAAGATTTGAAGGGTGCCAACTATATTCGAGCATACCCAAAAATGATCAAATATTTAGATAGTTGTGTGCGTGTCAGTTATTTTAAGGACAAATTTTCACGTTCGCCTTCTCGACTTCGATAATGATTATATCAGCAATTTCTTGCTCATTGGAGATGGGACCTTTTTTCCTATCCGTGGCGTTCAATAGAAAATATATGCAAACAAGGTTTGGTTTTCTATCTACATTATTGCGACTGTAGGTGTTCCAATGACAGATAACTTGGCGAGAGAGTTTAATAGATGGGCTGGAAATACTAAGATGATCAATAGAATATATGTAAATATATATAAATTTAATATATGTATATGTGTATTATAAAATATATACATAGGTATATATACATTATGTATATTTAAAAGTTTGTAAGGATAAAATTTGTAGTTAATCATATTGGCAACTTTAACGGATTATTATTTGACGTTCGCTTAAACATTTTCCCATTTATTTCCTTCTTTTTGTTGGAGAGCTGCGCAGTGACTGTTTAAAGAAACTCCAAAGAAGTTTTAAAAACCTTTTAAAAAAGTTAATTTTTTTGAATAGTCGGAAATTCATACTGCTATGAAGTTTGAGCTCTTATAACGGAACATTAATAGCGTAATTTCCGCTAGTTTTACTACGCAACAGGCAGTGTCAAATTGGCTCGTAAATTTTCGTACGGGTAACGTCGCGAAAAGCGAAGCAATCGCCGGGAATGAGATTTATTAAAGGTCACTATTGAATCTGATTTACCTGAGGGTGTCTATGAGTTATTCATTAAGCTATGCTGTGAGCATAGCTGTTGCTAGGATAGTACAACTCATTAGCTTAAATCGATAAATCGAAATAGTTAGATAGGAGGATTCCTCATGAACTAAGCAAAAAATAGAGACAAAAGCGTTTGGAGGAACATTGCTTGATCTTGCTATCTAGTCGCAAATTTGATCGGTATTTGTTTGTGGTAAGAGATCCAGCACAGTCGTTAGACAAAGATAAAATATCAAAACGCACTTTAAAGCGTAATATTGATCAGAAGAAGCGAACGGTGGTTGTAGCGCAGATGTCATCTATTATGATTTCTCTGACGTCACAACAAATACCATTGGATAGGTAACGACTGTTTCTCGCCGGAGTACAAACACGAACACAAATTTAAAAGAACTTAATAATATGAGGTAAGGGCTATGAATGAAATTCATCTTGTCTGTCCATAGTAATCAGTAATCAGTATTAAGTTTTAGAGGCAATATAAGACATTTTCCTAAAGTCTGTTGCTAATAATTGTTGAGCGAACACGCACTAATTCTAAGCGTGGAGCGTTAAACAACTTTGTTTCATACGACACGCATTTATTATTTACTATTAATCGAGTATTGTTTGAAAAGTTAATGGCGGATTTAGTTGCCAATTATGGCCACAAATCATGGATTGTTGGTTTTCCGAATGATTGATGAAAGTAAAAACAATGACAATCTTCTCAACTCAAAGAGATTTGTGATAAATTTTTTATTTATTTAGCAAATGGTAATCCATTGAGAACAAAGCATTTGTTTGTTACAACAGATGATATCTTCCGTAAATTGAGAACCTATGCAGATTATCATGCTTCTTATCCTCTTTATACCGTTAAAAAAAAAAACTACATTGAGCTCAAAGCAAATTTGTTATTCCATAAAATTCACTACTTGTCGATGTGAGAGCTTTTCTAATATCTCTTAATAAATCTTTTAAATCTATTTACGAAGAAAATTTTCTCAGTGTTTTTTAATGCTTAAAATGCATATGTGCTCAGCCGTCTATGTATATGAGGTTACAAAATATTCATTGTAAACTGTGCAAATCAACAACTTAAGTGCACAAAAGGGCGTTTTTTGTCGTTATGTCTACGAACACATATAAGTATTCATATATATATTTTCATATATGCATACACATATGAAACGTTGTCTTTGCCAATACCATCGAGTAGAAAGAGACAAGAAAACGGTTGAAAAACATTGTAGAAAGTAAACGAAATACTGAAAAGAAAAAGGAAGAAAACGAAAAAGGAAAGTCTGCAGTTTGTAAAACAAAACATCGAAAAAAAAAAGCCCCGAAACAACAACTTAAGTACTTATAAACAACTATTTTACATATTTGCAATTTAAAACAAGGAGGAACAGGGAGCACAGGCAATAACAAATATAGACTAGAATACCATTTACTATCCACGATTTTTGCCCCTCATAGACTAAAAAAAAAAAAAAAACGTAGCAAAGCAAAGAATATAGAATAGAGAAGCAAACAAAATATGCGTACATGTGCTTGTGTTAGTCGTTTTGTATATTGTGTGTAGCATAAGAGGTTCGTTGCTTTGAAGCATAATGAAATCACCTCTGTACTTTGGGGTCGTTTCGGTAAATTTACATGGTATACTAGTGGACAGTTAAGTACAATTGTAAAATACTTTCATTCACATACAGACATGAACACGGGCGTGCAGATTTTTTTAAGCTTCTATTTGTTTATTTTTTATACGTACCATCGAAAATCGTGTGTATGATGATCTAGTCAAAGGGCTTGTAACATCGAGATGTAGATGTTAAATAACATTCAATAAGTAATGCAAGCCGCCTTCTCAGTCTTTCTCGTATGTTTGGTTGCCTTTTTTTCTTTTTTGAAAAAATTCAAAGCCACGAAGACATCCGTGGCATATTTTCGGGACAATGAAACCATACTTTTTACAAATCAGTAATAAAAATTTGCAATAAGCCAAGAAAAATCTAAATTCATCGGTTGGCCAAATTTCGAACACGTAATTTTGACAATACCTCGGTGCAACGGTATCACTACGAATTAAACGAACTAAGGGTCTCCCTTTAGTCTCATCCGTTTCAAAGTGCCTATGAAGTAAAAAAAACATATATATATACATATATAAATTTCTTTTCAATACATTTTTATTGAAAAACTATGATCCACTTGTGTTAGGTGAACATGGATCTCTTGCTACAAAGTTCATATCAAAGTCCCGTAAAGTATATATCTCTAATATCAGTCCATGCTTCCATCAGTTCATTGGCGGAGAAACTGACGCAAAAATTAAGATAGAATGCTGAGACGCTGCATATGGAAGATTCGCCAAGAGTCGCACCCAAAACAGCAAAAAAATGGAAAACATTGTTAACTGAAAGTTTTTAGGAAGTCTCTACGTAGAAATTTTCGAGATCGGCTGGGTGACATGGCTATAGCTTAGCAAATGTTATAGTTATGACTAACCACGATTTATTGTAAAGCATATCAATCTATTCTCGCCTTTCCTTTACATAGTTTGCATTCGAGCGTCTTTAGTAAAAAAGTGAGTTCAACTCGGCCCATTAGGGCCCAATGCTTTCTTATTAGTTTTAAATCGTTAATCGCCCTTACCAAATACTAGTAAGTTAATGTGCTTTCATAACCATATGAGACTCTTGATAATAATTCTCTCACTTTGACTTGCTTCTTGGACTCCTGATGAAATATTCTCTTAAACTACAAATCGCCTTAAAATAGTGCAATACGTTTTTAAGTTGAAGGTGCTTTGTTTAATGCTTTCCCTTGCTGAAGCATACAAGAGCTATGAGCTGTTGTGGTTGCGGTCATTTACAGTGGTGGAAAACAATGGTTACTTTTTGTGTTCAAACATACAATTTGTTCTCTATAGACAATGGCAACACAGTCAGAGGAGACAAGCGTATGTATATACATTGTTGCAGATTATCACGGTCAGAGATTTCCAACTTCTTGTTACTAAGGAACACTACTTAAGTGAAAAATTGTGCTGCATTGCAATCTGATATTGAAGTACTGTAGCATTGCTCGCTCGATGAGAAGAGCTTTCTTTGGCTCTTTATGCATCCATTAAACACAAGTTGGGAGTCTATATTATTGATTGTATGTAATTACCATGTTGTTGTTTTTGCTATTATTATTATTGTCTTCAAGCCATATGCTAGCATTTGACAACACATGCGTACAAATGTGTATGCATGTGCGAAGTTTAAATACTCGAGGTCATTACAGACTTTATGGCGAAGAAGTGGGTGTAAACTTTATGTTTATACAGAGTTTAACAATAGCAGCTACAGCCCACTCTTAACCAATCAAGCTGAACGACCTAGCAAAAGGTCGATCGGTCGGTCGGTCGTTCAATTGTCTCTTCTTGTTGTTGAGGGTGTTAAAATTGTCATCATTGTGTTTTGCTTTACTATGGTTTACCCTTTGATAGTAAATTTACTGTTTTATGCTTGTTAGTCTACGTTTTCGTTTACATTTGTATAAATGCGTTTGTGTACGTTTTCGCTTAATGCCAATATCATTATTATTATTATTATTATTGTTATTATTTGATTGCCGACCATTTTCAATTATTGCCAATCAAATGTTTGTTTCCTTACATTGTTTTCTTCTTTTGGAAAACTTTTGCCACACTTTTCTATTGTGTGCTTATGTGTATTTATATATAAGGCAATAAATGTATGCGTGCCTTCTGCTGTATTTATCCTTTATATGCCGCATTGCAACTTGATTATGCTTGAAATTAAAGTTTTTATTGCGTGAGCATTTACGCTTTTATGCTTCATTTTGTTAGCTCGTGTAGGACATCAACAGACATCACGTACATACGAATTTGTACATATATATTTTAGAAGTATTGAAAGTCATTTGTAAGAAATATGAAATATTGGAAAAATATATTAAGCGTTCACTCTACTTTTAGCGCGGGTATTATTGAAAAATGCTCAACGAGTCAATAAAAATGCTCAACATTAATATGTTTTTAGCCTTAAAAGGTGACGCCATTGTAACGGCCTATAAAAAAGACTTTCGTTTTTTTGATAATTTTTGTAGGATGGAAGGAAAGGTGTAATCGATTTTCCAAGAAGATTGTTAAGCATGTATCTGAAATTAAAAAAAAATTCTTTTGCAAAAAAAATTAAACGTCAATATCGAAGCCATTCTGGCGAGATGTTCTTAACTTAAAAGACTCGGTGCTGCAGGCCGCAGATAGTGTAAACTTGAATTTAAAAAAAGAAAAAGCAGTAAATCAATATTATTATTATTAATTGCGTGGGCAATCCGTACCGTGACCTAGAAGGTCTATTGTAGTGGCCCGTGCTCTTAGCCTTCGTGATTTAACATTCGTATCTTACATTGTCTTTGGTTCGGAGCACCATAACATGGAATCTGACCTTGTAGATGGCCTCAGATTCACATAGAATATGATGGGATGTCCCACTCGCCTCTTATCGGTATCGGACATACCCATAATTTTCAGGTGGTACCCAAAGGAATTCTAACCCGTGTAGAAGCTCGTGACGTAGGTCGCTTCGCATGCCGGATGATTTTAAGAATTTTGTTGCTTTCTGTTGTCATGCACAATGCTTCCCATGACAATGCGATTTCTTATATAGCCTCTTGGTACGCCACGGAAAGGTGCAGTACCTATCATGGCCCCTCGGGCTTCCCTGTTGGCTAGACAGCTAGTTCTTTCATTGCCCGAATGGCCCAATCACTCAGGGGGTGTCCCCCATTCGTGTAACAGGGTCCTGGAAAGAAAGAAGCAAAAAAAAAGAAAGAGATAGGGTGTTAGTGGCCGCAGCTTAACACCCGCGTGTCTAATCGGTAAATGTTATTTATGCCTTCACCGAATGAGTCCTGACTGCAGCAGCGATCAGAATAAACTTAGCCGCACGATTATTTCAAAAATATTCCAAAAAAATCCGAATGAAAAGAATAAAAATTTGCTTGAGTTATGCTGCGCACTATTCCGAAAAATCGTGTTTCGGAAGAAGAGTCTTTAAACTATATAATTATGCTCGGAAAATCAAATTTTTATCTGATTTCAATTTTTTCCACTCCATTAAAGATGTTTTCATGTCATTCTTAGTTATCTAAGGGGTCTTTTAAACCAGCAAAAAAAAAAAATTGATTTCCTGAAAACTTTGCAGCAATGGCCTTAAGTATCTATTACAGTTAACTTAAATAGAAATGTATTGGCAGGTTCCTGTTTTAAATTAAAGCGTAAAGTAAATAAATCATCTCAATGTCTTTTACTTCAACGACGATCTTGATAAAAGCATTATTTTATGGGAAAGCCAACGCCTGACATAGCAAATTGAATGCCTTTGTGAGGTTCGTATTAACACTCTGTACTCGCAGTCTCCGGAGTGCGGAGCCATCTTAAAATTGAGGACTTCGCTGTGCAGACAATGCAAATAATGTTCATACTCTAATATAACGATAAAAACAAGTCGTAATAACTTCGTTTATTCTGTTAACAAATTACAAATGAAGATATTAGAGAGAATATCTAATTTTATATTTTATGTATATATGTATACATGTATATGTACATCTATTATATTGTATGTAAAAAGCTATTACGTTTCGCTTAAAATAGGAAAACTATTGACAGTAATAACGATGAATTAGAATTTGAAGTTTATCGTGGCGCCAAAAATTTTACATTTGTGATACTTGCACAGAAAAGCCAAGATTACGTATTGACTTTCCATTGACTATTGTTTCGAGAAGTATCACACAGCTATGACCTTATATGTAAATATGATTTTCCCTGCTTTGAGTTGCTGGTAATGTGAATAAAAAACAATTCGAGTGCAAAGGGTATTGTTCCTTGTTATGTTATATACTCGTTGTAATGGGGAGTATATTAAGTTCGTGCAAATGTATGTAACATGAGGAAGTGCCTAATATAATAGATCCATGCTTTAATTGTGCCAACCGATTCAGAATTACCTCCATGTATTTTTGTGGTCGAGTCACGATCATCACTTTTTTGTACGCAATTTTTTACATCAACGTCTTCCTGTCCAACGACGCACTCTATCTAAGATGGATAGCATCTTATCCATTTTATCAATTTACAATCATTCCTCCTTTAATGTCTTATTTTGAAAACTTCAATATATAAACAATATTTGTAATAGTATTCGGCGCATTACACCAACGAGAAAGATTTGGATCGCGCGCGGGAAGGTCATTGTTTTGAACTTCTCTTTTTTTCGTGTATTCCTAGGAAAATCAATGTTTTATAGACCAGTGCTTAATATTTTCGATACTTTAGTATATCGTTGGGAAACTATTGCAAACGATGAAGTGCTATCTAGATCTATATTTTCGTATTGTATCCGAAAAAACTAAAAAATTTTAGATAAAACTCGCTCTCACTAGGAAGTGAATACGTCCATATACATATCTCCATTTGTCACTGATTGCACGTTTTCACGTTCTATATTCGATCGGGCACAGTGGGGTTGACCATTCACGGCAGTGTATCCCCATACCACACCAGAGGCATCAATGTACCCTTATTTCCAGTTAGGCCAATGTAAATGCGGTTAAGAGCGAGCAAATGCTTCCTGTTATTCAATTTGCTAATTTGAAATTTGGACTATTTCCTGCTATCGCGTTAGCAGTTGCAAACTAATCTGAAGCGATTCGCGTAATAAACTCTGGATGTTACACACATCCATATAAATATAAAACATCCTATATATCCCTGCATAAGTGGTGTAGGGTATGACAACTACAATTGAAATATGTGCACACAATCTTGTTTCAGTTCGGATTAAGTTTAAAAGTAGGAGTGATTTGATTGTCAAGATAAATTATGATTTATAAACATATTTTTTAATAAAAATTTATGATTTACATTAGCGACCTTGCAAATGCTCTCTCAAATAGACCCAACGAGCCACATTTTCCAAATGCACATTTACTAAAGATTGACGTCAAGTAGCGAATATGGTTTTGTATTCGTTAGAAAAGGGTGCTTTTGTGATGTTCGGCGCCAATTGAAGAAGAAAATCTTTTTTGTGTTTTATATTTCATTTGTCGGCTTATCTACCATCTGTAATCGAAGTGCATGCGTAAGTAATTAGATACTTTTCAATTTTCCGTATAATAATAAATAGTTATTTATGATCTATAATATATAAATACATTATGATTATTTGATATATATATATATATATGAACGCGCATATACACGATACGTATGCTTTTAGAAAATTGCCTATCATGCTGAGAACATTCAATTATGCATTCTCACAAACTCCCACTAAACAAATTACATTTTCGTTACACAATACACGTAAAATGCTATTATACGATAGTGCACTAAATCAAACCGCACACCCACTATTTGGTGTGTAAGCATTCGTACACTCGTATCTGCTCAGTGTGAATGTACTTGATCTTATATGCTTGTGTATGGATTTCCTTTCATTAGCAATAATCTGATAGCAGAATATTTAGATATATGTGTATACTTAAGTAAATGCTGGAAATTTTTATTAGCTTCATTAGTTTAATACGTTTCAATTCCCGCAAATGTTTGTTTGTCTTTCAAGACATTTTATTGCGGTTGTTATTGTTGCTGCTATTTCTGTTGATTTGTAAGTGCGTGCCTTTTTCAAGGCAAAAATACGGTACAATAAGATGAAAGAAAGAACAGCAAATGAAAGAATGTTTGTGTACTTGTTATTTACTTTGTTTCCTTTTATTGAATGCGTTGTGGGTGAGAGAGACAGAGAGATATAGAAGAGGGTAAAGTTGTTAAGTTCAAGTATACTCGAATATACGCCGAGTTTCAACTTCGCTTTCCTACGATGTATATTTTTATTGACAGCTACTCTCCAGTAAAAGCTTGTTTTATTATTCTTATTACTCATACAATATGGAAGCAGGCAAACAGTCAAAGAGGCAAACCAGGCAACTAGGCATTTTCAATTGTATTGCATTATATATTAAATGTGTTATGTATGTATGTATGTATATATGTTTATATGTACGTATGCGTATCTCTATAATTGAGTGTTTAGTATGCTTATGCGTTGGAGTAAGCTTTTAAGTCAATTTAATCATTATTATCAATAGCTGGCATTTATTCCTTTTCCTTTTAATTCCTTCCCTTTCAACTTGAACTTAACTACTTTCTTAACATATTCGCTATTACTGTTCTGCTAGTTTCAAAACTTGATGATTCCCATTGTGTTGCGTTCTTCGTTTCTTTCGATGTGGTTAGTTATTTATAATTTACTTTAATAATAATTATACCAATTGACACAAGTTTGGTATATTGTTTTTGTCTCCTTGCTATGCCAATGCTTATTAGAGACGTGACGAACACATTGGCTTTTATTTACTGCGGTAAATTGGCTGTTTTCTATTCAATTGCGGTTTGACATAATTGAGGTTAAGCTAACGTGTATGCTTTTTCACCTCGTTAAGGACTTTTCAAGTGTTTGCTATGCTTTAAATATATTTATATAATTTGCTAAATTTGTTCACTTTCGCACAATCTGTTAGGCTGTCTGTCCCAGTTAACTATTTGATTCACGAAACAAAAAGTTTTTTAAAAACACGCATCTCGTAAAGACAATATTTAAAAAAATATACGTTTCCTCAATTAATTAATTGAGGTTATGGGAAAGTCAAAATATATCCATCCGCTTATCACTTGTTGGAAATTTTATTGACAGCAAAATTGGTCAGCATACCAATCTTACCGTTGCAGGCAGGCAGACCAACCAATGGAAAAACAACTAAAGTCTTATTTTAAAATGTGGGGATCAATTGTACACGAGAGTTTATGAGAAGTCATAGCAGCTTGAAATTTTGTAAAAGATGGTTCAGCATGTCGTATTCAAGGGTAGAAAACACTAGCGTGACAAAATCACAACAGCAATTGCGTAAGCGAAACATTGTCATGACCAAACAAGGACCACCACAAGATGTACGATAACATTCAGTCGTCCAGAGCGACGTTAAGTATGATGCTCTGGTTTACATTGATTACTGTAATAATGTCATGTCAAGGGCTCACCATACCAACACCGAGGAAAATTGAACTCAATAAACCAAACGCACGCGTCACGAAACAGAGACTATTTTGGTTGCCTTTTCGCGTGAATGAGAAACATTAATGAGGTGCAAAGCCGCGGTTCTAAAAAATCGGTAATCAACACTAATCTACATAGAAGGAAGTTATCCTTGAGAACTGAAACTGGAATTCGGGCTCAAATAATATAGCAAAGCTTAAGCTAGGTAAACGTGTTCCAACGTCTACGTATCTATGTAGCACATTTCGGTAGATATTGCATTTGATGCCAAGTTTACTCACTGCTAATGGAAAGTGGAATTCAAGACTGACTTGCTAATATATACCAACATTTTCAAGACAATCGTCCTGCAATTGTGGCTCATTTTCTTGAATTTATTTATGTGAGTCAGTTCAGTTAATGGTATTATGAAACTACAGTCGAAATTTGAAGTCAATCGTTTGGGAATTAGGTTAAAGAGAAGATGAGCTCGAGAAGCATAAAAAAAAAATTTTTATCGTGAATACAACCGACAAAATCGAATTTTTGAACCACGCAAAGTATGCGTGGTGCGCAAAATCTTGTTGAGTGTGTATGGCATCATATAAGAGGACAAAAAAGTTGGCAAGAAATGTATAAAGTAACTTTATCCATCAATAGCGATATAACAATTTGGTTGATTGGAATTGTGCTGTCTTCTACGCGACTCTATTTCCAGGTGTTAGGGATTGGAATCACAACGATCGGGTTACCGCAATGGCATAGAAAAAATCTGTCAAAGAGATAATAATCTTTGATCTTGTAGGGAATTTTAACAAATTTTTCTTTGAATTCATTCGTGTTTGAAAATTTTATCAGGAGTAAAAACATTAAATTTCGAAACATAACAGTTTATCGAAATTTTATTCCTAGAACACAGACCAGAAACAGTCAAAGGCCATTGCCCTCTAGTCGAAAAATTAAAGACCATGAAAGAAACTCTCAAAAAGGAAAACTGGGATATAACTGAAATAAGTAAATAGCATTAACAAATTATAGTCAAAGTTATATGAAATCAAAAACCAAAGCAATTATTCCAATACTTTCTTCGGGTAAAATTCTTTGCTATCATGAGAGCTTTAAAAAAAATTTTTATATCATTTTCAAATATATATTAAACTTGCGGTATAATGCTAACTGCTACACCATATGAAAAAACTTAAAAACCAACAGGAACGTTAACGGTGCTTTTCTGCCTTTAATTTATTATATCTTATCATAAGAAAAAAAAAAAAAAGAAAACAA
>CCAG010023670.1:0-55792 GCA_001077435.1 Glossina morsitans morsitans
ATACAAATTGTTTAGAGTATTAAAAATTTGTATAAAAATTTCAAAGGAAAGAAATTAGGATTAGGGAGAAGAAAATCATGCATATTCCTTATTCTTTCTTATTCAATCATTTTTTACAAAACCATATGTGAATTTTTTTAATTGCTTGCACGTGCTCCTCTCTTATCTAGTATTTGTTTATGTATCGGACCTTCTTAGGTTAATTATGTTAACATGATCTAATCGATAAGAAATTTTATCTCAAACCTACTATATCTTGCTTATCTCCTCCTCTTTATCTGTGATTCTCTATGTCTCTCTTTCTCTGCCTCTCTCTCTTACCTTTATCGAAGTTCGACTTGGCCCACTTTTGGCGTAAACAATTCAATCATTTCAAGTCAGTTATATTTGTTTCTTCTTTTCGTGTATGATTTTCATATACATTTACTTAATTTCTTAAAAGCTTTTAAATGTACAAATGCCCACATATTATATCATTTGTTAAGCAAACTCATTCACTCATTGCGGACCTTTATTGAATGCGAGCGCACGCCGAAAACAGTAGTCATTGGAAACAAGTAATAATTTATTAGAGAGGGAGCAGTAACTCCCTTCAGAACTTTACTTGAAATCCTCTGTGTATTTTTCCGTCAAGTATATGTGCGTGTGTGTGTGTGTTTGCTTTTCCTTCACCCAAGGGATTTAACATCATGTTCAATATTGGTTTTTCTTGCATGTTTTGGCGCTTCATGTAACCGCACTCACTATGTGTATGAAATGCGCACATACCTACCTACCTACTCGGTTTATTCGCATTCATATAACAAAAATATTTTCTCATTTCATTTTAAAGCAAATTTTTTTGTTTTTTTTTTCTTTTTTACTGGTTTGGTTTTATGGATTTTTTATTCATTCGTTTCTACTTTGCTGTGCTGCTGCTGCTGGTGCTGCTGCTGGGCTGTTGCTGTGCTTTTGTTAACTTTACTTATGATTTCTGTTAAAGTTACGCTTTAAACAAAAATTTTCCATTTTTCTTTAGCATATACGTAAATATGTAGATGTGTGTGTGTGTCTAAAGATGTCAAAACCTCGCCCACATAGCTGCTCTACTTTTGTTTATATTGTTTATTATATACACTTTTTCTCTTCTTTTGTTTAATTTCGATTTTTTTTCTTCTTCTTCTTTTTTTTTTTTTTCGTTGTCAGTGATTATTTTTCATTAATGACTTTTGCACTTAATTTGTATAAACATTAGAAGAGATATACAATTTAATTGCGTAGGGAATATGCTGGAGGTGTGAATGGATTCGTGATAACCTTACAGATGACTTTTGAATGTTGTCACCATATACAGTGTACATGTAGACCGAGAGTCTACAATGCAATCATTAAGCGATAAGAAAAATCAAATATGAAAATCGAAAAAGTTTTTTGATTTCATTAACAGATGGTGGTATTCATACCTTTAGTTTTTTGCGTATATTAATTCAATGGCTTTTGATATTCATTCAATCCACACAAAGTCCAAAGTGTTAAGATATCTTGGAGATCTGTTTTCCACACTTGCTTTCGCAATGCATTCCGGTGACGGAAGGCACTGAAGAAATGCTGTACAACTAGACTAATTGAGCTCATTAGGTTAGTTAGGTCGCCGTAGCGACCTACGTGCTCAACCTTGTCAGTCCAACGGATAGAACCCATGTTTTAAAGAATTTTTCGTCTACGGTTCTTAGCCAATAAATAGCTTAACTCGAATAGACTTTGCATTGTGTACTCTCTCTCTTAAGACATTTTATTAATCTTCAAGCTTCTGATCTCCTCTACATAAAACAGTTGTTTTTGCATTATTTTCTACAGACATTCGAAAGCCAAAGACAATGAGAACATGTGTTATAATCGTGCATTTTAGAATACATTGAATGAAAAATGTCATTCGAACAAGTTTACAAGGCAAATAAAACAACAAATACGACAAATTATCAGCACCCTTATCAGCAAAGATAACTAACTACTACGAAGCTGGCAATGTACTAGAAAGCGCACATTGTGACAAAAACACGCATATTTGAAACTTTCATAAGACATAGGGCGATAAACTAGTTTTACCAATGATATGACAGCTTATAGATTTGCTACTTAAACTGGCTGGTATGTTAACGTCCGTTGTCTAGTTAGGACCCAAGACAACGGTTTACACACAATCCATAATCAAACGTTTAGTCAGCCGTATCAGGAACTTACTAAACTGCTCAGTCTAACCAATCAGGCCAGTTCTACAGTCAACCGATTTAATTTTTAACAGTAAGTGGACTAATAAGTCGATCCGCTAGGCCGTAGCATATATTAGTTCGATCAACAATCTATTTAAACCAATTAATATGCCAATAATTTACTTAGTTGATTACTTTGATTGGAAAACCACTCAACTTAATCGACAGCTTAATCCCTCCAGTCGTGAGCGGTGTCCGCCGCTTCAGTAGCTTCGCCAGCTTAGTTAGCAGTTCAGTGCGTAAGAACTTATCAGCCCATTTAACAACTTCATCAACCTCTTCTGTCGCGCAGCTATTCTGTAGCAACCTCGCCAATCCAGTCAGGCTAAGGCTGATCAATCAGGCAGCCTAACTATCCCGATTGAGGTCAGTAATTCCGCCCTAACTATAAAAACACTTGCCGGTTTCAGTTAATCTGATTGGTCAGGTTTGGATTTGACTAGAACAGGTCTAGCTACTAGTTAGCTGCTTTAGCCAAAAACAAATCGAACTCGGCTGATCGGAGCCAGCCCGGCTATAGTCAGCTTAACTACGTTAAGTGTAGTCAATTGAATCAGTCTGACTAGGGTTTGTCGATCTAAATTGAGTAAAGTTAGGCAACCAGTGTAATTGAGGCAGCGTGATAATCGGAATAACATCAATCTAATCAGCTCGGCTATAGTCGCTCTAGCCAATACGCCAGCTCATATCCGACATTTGGCGTAGTCAACAGACAACTAAGTCTTTTCAACTAAGCAAAGAAAAAATTCAATTTTATCCGCCACTTTTGTGCGCTTAGTCCATTCGTCCTAAATCTAAAGACCTATATCATTCTAGCGACAACTTAGCAACTCGCAATGTCAAGATACGCGAGGACCAAAATGTATAGAAATACAGTCTTTGCATTCTCAAAGTAGTGAGAGGGTGTTTCAAGATCGATTTGCCGAATTCATATTTGCGCCTGCGTTGTATAGGCCATGTCTTGGGCGAGAAAAGTTTAAGAAACCCTGCACTCCAACCGTGTGTATGCCCTTAATAACTAAAAACCGCAATAATAAATTTCATAATCGTTTTCTCAATAACGGCTAACCTGCAAAACAAATATCGATATAATATTTAGCGCTTAGCAAAGCTCTTATAGCATTTAGGACACAAATTATCTCGATCGGTCAACAATAAAACATTTTCAAATTTTTATAAATCGTATTGCCAGACATCACACATCGCCACAAACCAAATGTAATTTTTCTATCCACTTTTGATGATAGATGATTATATATATGCGTGAAAGCCTTTTAAGTCTCATTCTGTCTGTCCGTGTTCTCAGACGGTAGGTGTAAAATAATTCGTCTTAAAGCTTTCGCTTAAGTCTCTTTAACATTTTCAGGTCTCTTGGCAATTACAAGAAAATATAAAAATAAAGGTGAAGTAATTATTGTTAAAAAGAAAAATGAAATTTCTTCCTCTCTCTCTTAAAGGGTATAAAGAAAATTCCAATCCAACCAAAGCCATAAATATGTTACATAAAAACAATGAAATATAAAAGAAAAAGAAAAAAAGTGATAGACAAGAGCAACCTACCTATCTACAGACACACATAAATAATAATTCATCTAAATAATATTAAGCCTTCAAGAAGTTCAACTTCATTCAATTCATTCCGCAATCTTTCACTACGTATCCATTCGCAAACAATTGCAACTATATCAAATTGCTTTTTTTATTATCCGGCTCAATATTTTTTCGACAACTTATCATTAATATCTCTCGTGTATATGCGCTTGTTATGTGTTATAGTTTTATTATTGCATTTGGATTTTGGTTATGGGTTAGTGACTAACTAACTTACTGATGATAGAGGTGTAATGGTGTTAGTGTGCGTATATAAGTGCATATGTGGTTGATTGGTATAGATGTTGTTATTGTTATGGCTGTTGGGTGGATTGGTTGTCAATGGCTGGCTGCACCCATTCAAAGATAACAGCATTAACCGGTTTTCTTGTTGTCGTTTGCCGCAAGCGGTCTTAAGTTAAAACAAAAAAACATAAAAAAATAAAAAAGCCAAACGAAAAAAAAAACAAAACAAAAAAGATGCAAGTGGTTTATTTTACTTCTTCTGTTTATAAGTTGTTTCTTTAACAAGACCAAACAGCAGCAGCAGCAGCACGAATGTGGAAATATTCATAAATGCGCATAAGTGTGCATGCTCGTTTGCGTGCGCGTTTGCGTGTGTGTGTGTGTGTGAGCATGTGTGTGAGTGTGTTTGTGCGCATTTATACATTCTTGACATTCTTTAGCATGAAGTTTTATTTGTTGCTGTAAAGTTTGAACAGAAAGTGTTTTCAACTTCATTACCCGATCTTATGGAGATTACATGCAATATATCATCAAACAAGCAGCAAGCAGCAAGCAACAACAACAACAACAATATGCAATATTAACAATAAATGCAACAAAGATTTATATGCACATTTGTATCGAAAGTGCTAAACTAATAATTAAGAAAAATTAGTTTTTTTTTTTTATTCTCAATATTCCAACTAGTAATAGATGAGCTTGTTGTCTTACGTCGAACCTTAATTACTCGACACCATTTGAACTTAGCTTTTTTTTTCTATAACGTACACCACCTGTGGTATAAGGATGTATTCAGTTCGTGCAGACGTATGCAACATTCAGAGTGTTTGAGTGTTTGTACATCCACCTTTTATTATACCCCGATCGATTTAGAATTATTTTCTTAATCGATTTAAGCTTGTCTGTCCATCTTGTGTACTTGTGTTACTACTAGTCAATAGCAGTATTATGAAGGCAGAAGTGAGTTTCGTAAAGAGTTGGAACGACATTGAATAGGAAGATCTAACCAATTCGTCTCAGAGTCATATCTTGTTCCACAATAGATGAGCTGCAAAAGCAATTTGAAGGGTTAGGAGGACGATTTATTAAAACTTCGCTGAACATTCCTGAACAAAACGAACAGAAGCATGAATTGCTGTACTTCTACCGCCATACAGACACATGACACTCATTGCCTACACTTATCATTACTTGAGAAGCGAAAGGCAGAAAATGCAGGAAAAGGCTCATAATTGATTAAAGCAATGAGACAAAGGGCCGGTTCAGATTGAAGTGATTGCCACGACAAAAAGAAGGTGAATACTTACTCATCACCTTCTAACTCATCGCAATCTTTTGAAGAGCTAGAAGCATCGCTGAGAGAAGTGCGTAGTCTTAGGAAAATAAACATAACTTTAAACAGAAAATTTATTACCTCTGTGGGTCGGAAACTTTTCAGCCTTCCCTCATCCAACACCATAAGCCATTGCTTGCATATTTTCTGCCACTGCTTGCTATAAATTCCGCACTAAGCATACCAGCAACTTTTACATAAAATACTTTACCAAGAAACTGTGTGCTCTTCTTAAGAAAATTACGTCATTACGTTATAGTTTGGTTAGATTTTTAAAGGTCTTTAAAATAGTTTACTAATAAAACCATAAAGTCAGTTTTTTTAATGAAAAGAAAACGCAAAGATAAACAAACACGTAAAAAAGTTATAATCAGTTGGGTGAAAGCGAATCTTGGATACCGTACAAGCAGTTGTATTCAATATAACTATAATCAAAGGGTTTGTCGTTTGTGGGCGTGTTGAGTCAATGATTGGAACCTTCACGTACACATGCAAATGCAAGGACAAGACCCCAATTGATAAGATGACTAGATGATGTAAATGCTTGGAAAAGGGAATTTTTAAAGCACTCTTCCTTTCTAGTTTTTCACATTTCTTCTTCTTATTCTTATTATACATTTTCAAATTCGATCCAGATATCTTATTCTTTCACCGCTTGAAATAAATTACGACAGAGAAAGGACAGGCAGGCACACACGGCTGAATCGACTCAAAAAATTGCGATGGTGTAGAGGCTTCTACTCTACGAAACGCGATTCCCTTTTAGTCCTAAAATACGGATTGAAATGAAAACAGTCGAAAGAGTGCGGCTAACTTTACTCAATTGTTCATTATCCAATTTCAAAGAGCACATCTAGTGCACGAGAGCTAAGACAAGACTCAACGTATTTTCCAGGCAGTACAAGCACACGATAAACTTAATATATCTTCCGTCTTAGATATGCGATAAAGAAAAAGGCAAATAGTAATAAAAACAGTCTGCTGAACATAGCACAAAAGTTAATTTACCGCATAATACAACTTATTGTTCACCAGTAACTTTTTGAAACACGCTGTAAAAAAGTGTTAGGTCTACCATCCCAGTTGATTGCACGTAAAAGTTTCTGACTCCTCTGTGACATACGAGAATTGTGGTAACTACATCGGAAAGGAAGGCTAGTAGAGGTTTAGACCAAGAAAATTTTCGTCGTAATCTGTTATGATCAATAAATTAACAAACGCAATTATTCCCTTAACCACTATTGAAGGATGAAGGTCCTCACAGATTTGTCCTTTCTTTATACCCAGAAATCCACATGAGTAGGCGAGTAAGATAAGAATCGCGACTCAAGTGTGGGGGAGTTTAGCTTTAGTGAGTGCTTAGAATGCTTTAGAATGAGGGACATCCTCTTTGTAATTGGAAATATTAAAATTAAGAAAAAAGTAACATGACATCTTGCATCGATTTAGCATATCCGTCCGTCCGTCCATATATCACTTTGTTTATCTGTGTAGCTATTGGTAATTGTTGGGTCTTGAATCACTTAAGGTCCCATAGCTGGGTCTAAAAGGGTATCTTGGCGTATATTTTCCTAACTGATGACAGCAGGGCAACTTCGAAAGTAGACGTAATCTCCCAAAAGCAAAAGTAAATACTAATTTGCAGTCTTTAGCGGGTGTTCGATAAAAACTTCATAAAAAATTCTATGCAGAGCCATTTAAAAAATAAATAAAAAATACTCCTGATCAGCTAACAGGCACGTCCACGTCCACTTTCTTCGCTTAAATTAAAAAAAAACGTCATTTTAAGTATCTTAAAATTTATTCAGTTTGCGCTTCCATGCCGAGTGGTGCTCGACATCGCGTTTCTTACACTTACTGAACAAATTAATTTGTTGATTACAAATACAATAATAATTAAGCTACACATTTTCTAATGTGACACAAAGCTACATATTCTAATCTGACTTTTTGTTCAGAGAAATTTTCATGGCACCGCAGGTTAAGTAAGGACGTGGCCGTAAGTGGAAAAAAAACTAGGAATGCAAAGCGGTAAAAGCCTTTCCTGAGAATCCCTTCAAAAAATACTGTCAGTTTTATCTTCTTAGCAGCAATACTGTCAGTCTTATTTTCTTAGCAGTATCTATACTATGGATTGTGACCATTTCGATAAAACCAAGGCTGATTGGTTTATGGAGCTATGAGGCTAGCTGTGGATTGTGGTCCCATTGTAACGAGCAGTGAGTTTACATTTGTCGAAGAGCTATATATTTTTCTTACTAACTTTCTTCTTCGATCTTTCGTTCGTAAAATAGGCGTAACCGCCGTCAAATTAGAATCTCGGTAACGAGAAAACTTAAAAGACCCCAGAGAAACGAAGACATGAATAGGTATTTATTTGAACCTTAAATTCTTAATCTCTATTTGAACCTTAAATTCTAAAATCTTTTCTATGTGCGCATGCATGCAAAATCCAGAAGGACTCAAGTCCTTCGGAGAAAGACCGATTTTTTCTCAAACCGATCGATTCAGATTCATTTTATTTTTATGAAATTCGATATGCCAACGTCTTTTAATCCACAGACGAAGCTCTTGAGTATGCATCGGAACAAATCTTCCACGACAACGTCCCATATAATGCATTACTTTGAGATGTCGTTGTAGGGTATTTAAAGATGAGCCGTGGCCCACTATAATATTTTTGCTTGTTTTTGCTTTCAGCAAACTGACTGATAAGACTCCTGGCTCTTAACTGTTCCAAAAAGAATAGTAACAGTATTAAAACAAAAACCGGTCTATAGAAAGTGGGAAACAAAAAGAAAGACAAGCAAACCTTGAAGCTTGAAAATACATGAATACTACCTCTCTATATAATCTTTTTTTTTTTTTTGTTATACCAGTAATTTATCTCAAAAACTTATGTATATAAAAATGTTGAATATTAAAACAATTGCTTTATAAATGTGTTTTAATTTTTTTTTTTTTTTGTTTTGTGCGTAAACAAAAATTGTCTTACGGAAGCGAACACACAATATTTCTTTAAGCAAATATTTATATATAAAGATCAGATCGCATATGTAAATTTTTATTTTTAACTGTCTTTACTATTGACATCCGCTAGCTAACCTAGAAAAAGAAGAATTGTTACCCTATTTTATGAACACACGAAACACAGAAAATAAAGAAATCACAAAGTAAGTCCTATAACTCAAATTTAGTCTACGTGTATATAGATCACCCAAAAAGTTTGCAGAATGACTGACATACAGATGTAGGATGGGCATGGACGAATCCCTATAACTTTTAATGAATCTACTCTTAAAATGGAATTCCGTTTTTCCATTGTTTCTCACGCACGAAGGCGTTAAAATAACTGTGCCACGAAATTTTCATACATTTCGCTTGGAGATTGGATGATATGGATTAGACGATCAATGTCATCCTACGAACTAATTGAGTGATGTACTATAGGTACATTCATAAAGCAAGTGTAAAAGAAAGCGCAAAGGAATTCGATAACCCATTGCTATGGCATTCAAAAACTGGTCTCTGTCCATTTTTTCATCACGGCCAAATGAGGGGACGCACTTTAGTCTTGTCGATTAAAAATCGCAACTAGCTCACGAATGCCTAAGCAGAAAAGACTCGATTGAAGAAATCCAGCAGTTGCTGCTAGCGCCGAGTGTCGGAAAACAAAAATGGGGTGAACCCCTAAGGACAGTTAAATGAATTAATTGATGATTACGAGTATTTGACCTTGAATGAGCTCCCAAAAACGGGTAAATGTACATAAGGCCTTTATCAGGCAATTCTATGCAGAGTTGAGGTGATTGATGTTCACTTCCTCGTCGTGATCATTATAAGTCGTGTGATCGACGTTGTATTCGCAATCGCAGTTGATCAATATCCATTATATCTTAAGTCCTTGTACATCAGATCCCTATAAATGTATTCTTATTTCGCGTCTTATGACATGACATGATTAAACTGTCTGTCCATCAGTTCGTCTACTGTGCGCACAATAAAAACGTGGACCCTTATAGTTGTAAGCAATAGAGACAGGAAAGATAGACACACTTTGTACATACGCGATTAGTCAAAAATCAAGTATAAAAATGGGCGTGAACAACCTATACTATACAAAAACCTATAGTATAGAGATCATAGCAAGTCGAAGCTTGGCATAAAGACTTGGGAGAGTCGCCAAAACCCTAAGCGAAAAAGAGAAAGGGACGCTCGACTCCCAAAGGTCAGCGTAATAAATAAAAATAACAACAACTTGCAGCCTGTAAGAGATCTTGCTCGGCAATCCCGATTCTATATTGTGCTAAAGCTACTAAAAACCCCAATCGATTAGCTGACAAAATACCTTTCAATTTCAACGATTTGAGCTAAAGAGGTTTTAATTAAATATTCAGCCTAAGCCATCACAATTTTCCTCCTTAACTGTTGCTTGTTTCTGATTATTTTACATTTGCTGAGATATAAAATTTGTTTATTTAAAGAATGTTAAGACTTCTTCGCAACAAAAAAAAAAAAACAATTTTACTGTTTTTCGCTGAAGAAGCATAATTGCACCCCAAAGCAGCGATAAAAAGTAAATCAAGGCAAATGTGTATTATTTTTTTGTTGTTTTTCAAGATATTCTAGGAAAGATATTAAAATGATATTAACGAAGACGATATAACACATTTCTTTTGCATATGTTGAGCATTGAAAGGGATTGAAATCCCGATTAACTTGGCGGTAGTGTGTCAGCAAATCACAGCAGGTCATCAAAAATGTGTCATTGGTAAGAGAAGTCATTAGTTTTTAGCTCTGATTGGATTGGTAAAAACTTTACACATCCCGGTCGATTGAGAACCATTTTCCGAATCGAATAGGGCTTGTCTGTCCGTCTGTCCAGTGTCCTGTTTTCTTGTATACAATTTTTGAAATATTTTCATGAAATTTGGTACACTGAAATATTTTACCCCCTGGGCGGCTGCTATTGAATATAATTCGAATAGGACCATTTTTTCAACCACTTCAAGGCCTTAATTTGAAAATGTGTTATATTAAAGACTGTAGGGTGTTGTAGAGTATTTAATGGTGGGCCGTGGCCCGCTATAGTGTTTTTAATTGTTATTGAATTCGTAAATGCTATAAATACGCAATGGGTAGCCAGGGTCAACAAAATGTCAAAATGTAATCTACGAGATGCAAGATATTTCAACTTTTTCATACAATGATTTCAAAATGGAATGAATTCGACTTATGCCTCTCTTTATTTTGGACAAATTATCTTTTAAAAAAATGTTTCCTTACAAACCACAACGTCTTACAATCAGAATAAAAAAATGTTTTATGCAGTTTAACTTGGAAAAATTACTAAACGGAAATTAATTGCAAATACGGGCAAAAAGCAGTGATAAAAAAGAAATTATCTTTTTAAAGTTTTATGTGCGCACTTAAAGCGAAACTTATTTCTTCATGAGTCATTGGAATGCCAGTTAAACTATATCAGCGACGAATAAGAAAATTTTCATAAATACTTATGAAGATCCTTATGGGACCTTAAGCAATTAGTCATAACTGCTGCTAACGCAAACAGGTTACCGAACTTTTCTTCTTTTTCTTTTATTATTTCTCTTAATTTTTTTTGACAAAGTCAATATCGCTGAGAACTGGTTATTGTGGTCTTAAATTTTGAGGGTGTGTTTTTCAAAACAAAGCACACTTACCTGATTTTCATGCGGCACCCAAACTAAACGTTTCTGAGTCCATTCAGCTTGAGTAGCCGGATCATTGAATTGATTACGTTCCACCGATAGATATTTTAAATCGGGATCGTTGCGATCTAATTCTTCGGCCATTTTTTTATAAAATAATTTCTCTGAGATTGTTACTTAAGTAGTTAGGACTTTATAGGATATAAAAATTATATAACTTTTTATTTTTTTTATTTTGAAACTTTTTCAGGCAAACTTTATGAAACACTTGAAATCTTTAAACACTTTCTTCTTTTTATTAACACGTACACAACAATAAAAAAAAATTTTCTTTTTGATTTACTTTAATTCGAAAATGTATAAAATTCTTTTATATAAAAAAAAAACTTATTCGTTGTCTACTGAAAAATTCAGAAAATATATTTAATTAATAAAAAAAGAAAATGCAGGGTTAAAAGAAATGTTTATGTTTTGTTTTTGTTTTTTTTTCCTAGTAAAGCCGTTAGCTAAAAATTTAACACTGGCAGTGCTGCTTTTAAAGTTAAATGAGAAAAAAAGGTCCTGTCTTGTTATCAATCTCTCATTCTCTGTCATAGCTCTTTTCTCTCTTTCAATTTGAGTAAACTTCTAATTGCTTATTCTGCCCGTTTATGGACGAAATCTTTCCAAGAAATACGCAAACAGACAGACAGACAACTTATGGAAATCGGTTGAAATTCTGTAGTTTTTTTAATGTTTTTCAAAACACTCCTTGCAGAGCAACTCTTTACGTTCATTCCTCTTTAATTCATTTCGCCTTAACACATGCTAGCCAGCGTTCATTTAAATTCCAAAGAATTTTTAATTATTATTAATCATTTTTCTTTTTTTTTCTCTAAAATTTTCATTAAAACCCTTTAAGCATTTACACACACGCACGCACAGTTGTTTATTTTATTAATGACTTTAATAACTTCTTTCCTTCTTCACTTTCTAAAACAAATAAAACGTAAAATTTAACCGCAAAATTATAATAAGCAACTATATTGTTACTCGACACTTGAAGACTGAGTGGGTAAAGTTTGGTGTGAGAGTGTTTTTGTGTAAAATTGAGAGGCCGTACAAAAAAAACACACACAAAATGCACATTTAGACACAACAAGCACTCATACAGAAGAATTGTAATGCAAAATTTTTGAATGCGTTTTTGTTCGTTTCTTTTGTTGCTGGTTTTTTTGTCGCGGTACGCAAATCTTCGTTAAATGTCTCAGTGTGTGTGTAAAAAGCGCCTGTCTAGTGTTTTACCTTTAATATTTACTTTTTTTCACTAAATTTATTTTCTAATTTTTCTTATTTTCTACACATACAATTTGTAATGGCCCGAGATTTTTAATATTTTCGTTTAAATCAATTTTTTAATCGTAAAAATGTCTTTTAAAGTTTCGCTAATACCACTATATATTCAATTCCCTACAACTTCTGCTGCTGCTGATTCTTGTTTCTTTTGCTTTTCATTACTTTGCTCCGCCGCTTTTTTTTTGTATTTGCTTATTGATGACTCAAACTTGATTTAAGATTTTATAGCACATGATTTTTCTTAAACATTTCCATTTTATAAATCCTTACACTTTTAAAAAATTTGTTTGCAATTTTTCTAAAGGATTACAAAAATTTTTAAATTTTTGTAAATCTTTTTTCACCTTTAATTGCTTAAAAAAAATGCACAAAAATTCTTATACTCATTACACGTAGTAAATGTTTCTCCGACTACTACTACATTCGCTGGGCGGGTTTCGTTAAATATCTGCTTTTTACTGCACGAATGCAAATAAAACGTACACCGGCTGTATGTTGCTTTATTAAGTAGTGAAGTTGTCCGTTTAATTACTTAAACAATCAGTAGGCTTTTTCGTCTACTTTTAAATCAATGTGATGTAAAATTTTACTTTGATCGGAATTTATAGATCGCTTCTGTAACTCAAATAATTGATTTCATTTAAATGATCTAATATTTTCCCTATTGTGACAATTAGTTAAGACATGATGTTAACTTCAATGTTAGAATGAATATTGTGGAATACGGCAACTCTGCAGATCATATTTTTCATACAATAAGAATGACATCAACAGCTGAAGTAAATCTCTATAGCAATCGCAAACTTAGTAAAGCGGAACACAACGATTGCGTGGCTCGTAGATTGTTAAAATAAAGTTGATTGGGTGTATTTAAACATACATCAACATACAGCTTGCGTAACGTATAACTGCAAACTTTTTGAATATTTCTGCGTGCGTGGTTTTTGACGGAATAAACAGTGGTGTATTTATGAAAACAAAATAAAAGTCATATGCTTCATGTTTTAGTTACAGTATGATTTTAAAGCGGTTCTTTAGATCTTTATTAAATAAAAAAAACATTACACTAAAGTAAATATATTTCTATCGAATTTTATAGAGAAAAAAAATTGTATTCCCTTTGTCAATTGCATTTCACTTCAAAAAGGCAATTTTGAAATAAACTTTTCGTTTAATTAGTTTTGTACATCCTTAACGTTTATGTAAACAAACGTTCGACACCTCATTTTGCTTTAGCTTTAGTTATGCATTGACTCATTTTGGCTCTCAATCGCACGCAGCGCATAACGCACGCATTGCGTTTACCTTTAGTAAATCACAAGTTTAGCCGAAGAAAAATGTTTTAAATTAAATAAATATATGAAATAAATTCAATTGCTTGGTTCTTTAATCTACCGATGATAATTTTGCCGACAATGTATACGTGGACGAAAAGACATAAGAAAGTTTTAAATAATCAAAGCGCAAGCTAGTCTAAAGTATATGAAACATTAAAAAAGTCGGAATTCGGAGCTCATCCCGACGATATATTCCTACAAACGCTCAGGTTTGGTACAATTACCACAGTAACTGCTATCGATAACATATAAGCTTTATCGTCGTGGTGGATCTATGTTCGCTTATCGCAAGTTGCATAGCCAATGTAAATTCTTTATTACCAAAAAGCTAAATTTTTCGAAATAAAAAATTGAATCCGAAAAGAATTTGAAAATTTGTTATCGCGATTATGAAATCCCAGAGTAGGTTGATGAAACGTCAAAACTGAGACATATGTACTAAAATATGCAAACTCCCAGGTACTTCCTACAATGTAATTTAATCCTTGGATATTAATCTTATTCCCAAACGATTGACAAACGTATAAGACTTGGTAACATTGCGAATAAAAAAACCAGTCGTAGGAAGTGGAGGAGTGCAAGATTTGTATAAAAATAATTTTTAGTTATGGATTGAATGACTTAAATCCACATGTAAATAGTTATCAAGAAGAAAAAAAAAAACCACAAATTCATTTAATAAAACGTTAATAAATAGTAATAAAAAAACGTTTCTTTACAATAACAAACATTCAAGCAAAGGCAAATTTACGATTTGTGAATTTTGAAGAAAAAACTTTGTTATAATGTATTAGTAAGGTAACGCCCACTTAAAACGAAAACCGAAGGCGTTCAATCCAAGCAAACTTGCATCATTTAGTGCGGAGGTCATCGAAGGTAAGGAAGGTGTTATGAACTATGATTCTTCGTTATTGTTGTTGTTTTGTAATGTTTCTGAACTTTCTTGTTTGTTTTTTTTTCATAGGTTCCTGTAATAAATCAAATACAACATAAAGATAGAAACGTGTGTAGTGTGTAGTAATCTGTTGTGTGAGTTAAATGGCTGCTATAGACGACACGCCCACGCCGCACATGCTAATCACTTCGACCGATGCATATACAAAAGCAATTGAACAGGGTGTGTTACCAATAGATAATGGGTGTGCCAACAATGGCCTAAGGGAGGAGAAAATGCATTCGAGTAAAGTTTGTGATTCTGTTAATGGGATTAAACCATCGCAAAACATTTTGTTGGCGGCAACTGTTATTAAATCTGAACCACCTTTAGATATCTACGATAGCAATACATTAGACGAAGATAACAAAAGGGCCTCGCCACAAATACGCTTAACGCCAACCAGCAAGCTATTGGCACCTCAATCATCAACACCTGATCCTTTATTATTGAAAAAAAAATACGCTTGCCCGTATGAAAATTGCACCAAAAGCTATGGAAAAAGTTCCCATTTGCGTTCTCATCTTACTTGGCATACCGGAATAAAGCCTTTCGTATGTCAAGAGCTTGGCTGTGGTAAGGGATTTACTCGTTCCGATGAATTAAATCGGCATGTACGCACTCATACCGGCGAAAAACCGTTCGAGTGTATGCAATGCACAAAACGATTCTCGCGTAGTGATCACTTAAGTAAGCATTTGGCAACGCATGCCAAGCAAATGACAAACGGTAACACTAGAAAACCGAGGACAAATAAACAAGCTATAGCTATCGGACCTGCACCTACAAAAATTATAAAAGTTGAAAGCGATGATATTAAAATGGATTGCAATGATGGTATACATTTTATGGCTTCAATGGTAGAAAATCGTCAGACCGCCTCGCCTGAGAATTTAACCGATGAAGCCATACTCCCGATAGAGACAGTAAAAATTAAATTGGAAAAACCTGATTATAGTGAACATCAATTTCATGTGGTTAACGCAATATCTATGCCGGCATATAGTGGAGATAATGCTGAGAGTGAAGATAATAAGCCCGATTTATTAAATCAAGATTATCAAGAACAAGAACATTACGAAGCTCCTCTTAGTCCATCATTGCTAGTGCCTGAAGTTAAAATGGAACCTGGTATAAAAATTGAACCGGATGTTTATATAAAAAATGAAATAATGTATGATCACAACGACGATAATGAGGGAGAAGAACCCGACGATAACGCCATTATGCCTGAAGCTAATCTACCACCTTTTAACAATGTAAACCCACAATATAGTCTTTTAAATACTACTCCTGTTGATAGTGTTTACGATCCGGAACGACCTTATAAATGTACGGTATGCTCCAAATATTTTAAACGTCAAGATGATCTCAATCGACATATGCGGGTGCATACCGGTGAAAAACCATTTAAATGTAACGAATGTGATAAAGGTTTTAAGCGTAGCGATCATCTTAAGAAACACTTGAATACGCACATCAGGCTAAGATGAGTTTTGCGTGGCATCGACGACGGTGATAAGATAGTAACGAAGCGAAAGAAGGCGATTGGAATCTAAAACAAGGGATGAAAAGATTTCAATATCGTAACTGAAATAAAATAGTCTCGCTGGCGAAGTCTTTCATCACCTTTTGCAGAAACTTGTACATGTTTTATATTTAAAAAAAAAAAAAAATAAAAAAAAGGCAAATTCGATATTTTTTCTTTTTCTCTTTGGTATTATATTAAAATTTTTAATATGTTTAATGCGCTAAGAGCTAAGCTTTACTTGAAGGCTGTTTTCAAAATATAATTTATTTACCACCCAAGCAAGTAAGGCTTTCCTTAGGTAATATTTTTCAATTCCTTTACAGAAATGAATAAATTATATGAAATTTTTTTATTTTTTTTCTAATGTTACTTTTAAAGCATTCGTAGCGTTGTGTATGTATTCTTGATATATTATTACTATTATAATTAGTATGGACTTAATATAATAAAAGGAAAAACAAGAATATTTATATATAAAGGGTGGGTCAACTGCTGATTTTTTCTTTCTATGTTAGTCAACCTTAGGTAACCTGTCACAACTTTGATACGAGTATAGCCGTTTGAAAAATCGCCTGGCACTGCCTATTAAGCGAAAGTCTTTATGGAGAGAGAATATTTTTGAAATTTGGTAAAATTCGTTGTTCTATTGTGGAGCGTATCAAAACGGCCAGTATTTCATCATTTCACACAAAGCGTAGGTACTGTAATAGGAAATCTCGGTGAAGAGTGAAGCTTGCCCATTAGCCATTAGGAGAAATTCGATTTTCTAGCTACGGTTTATACCGCATTTCGATCATTGGCCTTCGTCCTTATGAAGATATAAAATGTAAATTACCTATAATGTTGACCTTATTTATTATATATTATAGTTATAGCGCCTTTGATTACTCTATTGGGCGATTTCAATCAAAATAATCTTCAATGGTTAGAAGCATGTTCAACTTTTTGGAAAGGAAATTGTTACGTTACCCAACAAAAAGGAAAAGTAATTGCTATACGATCCAAAGGGGGAATAATTTCATTGAGCCTTATTATCTTGACTACGGTGAGAAAGATCATGTTTCAATGAATTCTCGATAACATGGTGGCAAGCTTGCAAATGCATTGCTCTATAAAAAGCGCCTTGCAAGGCTGCAATGTGCAATAACATTAACTTTACTGACCATTCGTTCGATCCTATTTTCTTTCAATGTATGAAAGCGAAACTACTCGCAACTACCTGCCCCGAAATATCGGGTTATTTTCTCGTCGAAAGATTAAACTGCTTAGACGTTGCCTTCCTTAGATTATTTGAAAGGTACAAAATCCATTTTGACAATTCAAGCTTAGCTTGAAACTTTAAAATTTGCACGCGCAGTATGATCGAATGGATTAGCATTTGCTGAGGAAAAACATCAAAAGTTTTTGATTTTGAAATGAAGATTTTCAAGTCTTCAGCTATGTTTATTGTACCCTGCACCACTTGTGAAACAGGGAATATGAAGTCGGTGCGAATGTATGTAACACGCAGAATGGCTTAAAATAGACTCATCTCACATTATGCCGACCAATTAAGAATCGATTTTCTAAATCGATCTAAGCTTGTCGGTCCATTTGTTCATCCGATGTCTATCCATGTATTGCTTTATTCAATCTACTAGTCACATCGGTACACCGTCGTGTTTTGATTCAAGGACGAACACTATTAAAAATGGTTCGGATTGGACTACTTCCTCTAGCAATTGTCAGTATTCAACACAACGCTCTATTTTGAAAAGTCGTTACGTGAATAATTGTATTAAACGAAATGGTGCAGGGTGTTTCATGGTAGGCCGTGGTCGACTATACTGTTTTTGCTTATTTTTTGATGTTATATGAAGTAAGTATCATTTTTAAAAACATTAAATACTTTTATATCATATAACGCTTACGGTACAAAGATATGTTAAGTTTGTGTGACTGTATGCAGAATAACTTGAGATGAATCTTGTATGGAGATACCAATTCATTCAGAATCATTTCTTGAGTCCATCTAAGATTATCTGTCCGTCCGTCTGTCTTGCTTTCTTGTATTCAACTTGCAAATTCCAAATTTTTGAAATGTTTTGATGAAATTTGGTACACTAACCCGTTTTGTCCTAAGGACGAACGGTACTGACATTGGTTCGGATGGGATCGTTTTGCCGACTACTTTCCATATAACGCCTTATTTTGAAAAACGATATATGGATAACTGTGGAATGGCGATGGTAGCGTTGCTATAGGGTTTGTACATATATAAAAATTGTGTTTTATATATTATTAAAATAAAAAAAAAACAAAAAAAAGTCCACCTTTTTACAGTGTAGGAATATTTCTGTAATAAAATGAAATATTATTGCAATAATCTCCTCTACTATCAAAAACCCAAACAACGACCCACACTAAACCATTTCGCATTTATTACAGTTTGGGTGTGGGTGGGAGTGGCATTGCAACCATTCATATATCTAATCCAACAGTCGCTATAAATTGTTTAACTTAACTACAGAAACACACGAGACATGGTTTTTACGAGATTTTTTGTCTTCCTCTTGTGTACGTAGTCGAAATTTGTAGCAAAAACCTTCGCTTATACATGTATGCATATATATATATATGTATGCATATATATGTGGATATATATATATTAGTTGATAAATATATATGCATACATGTATATACATGTATATATATATATGTATATATCCAATATATGTATATATTTATATGCACGCGTGTGCATGTGTGTGTGCGTGTTTAGAACATTTGCACACGTTACGCCCATTTCTTTTTTGTGAATTCCATTTATTTCTGTTCGTTTTGTATAGTTGGAGAGCTCCCATTAAAATTTGCCTGGCTGTCAGCCCGCAAGTGCCGCAACAACGTACATACATACAAACATCATCATTGGTTTTTTTTTGTTTTTAGAGAGTGAAGGGTCTATTGACTTTGACGTAGATTAAAAAAAAGCAACAAACGATTTTTGCAGCGCTGCCCGCCACACCTTTTTCTGGCTTTTTTTGCTATAACTTTTATAAAATTCATGACAGAGTATGCTCTGCGTTGTTGTTTTTCTTTTTTTAAATTGCATATAAGAGTTTTGTTTTCTATATAAGAAGGAAGTGGTGGGGAGTATAACAACAACATTGTTTCTTATATATATATATATGTACATATTATAAGAGGAGGAATGGTTGCGTTACTTAATCGAATGAAACGGTTTTATCGATTTTATGATATAACAAATTTTATATCTACCCCAAGAGGAAGATTAGATTCGTTGAATATTTCGAACGATATTTTATACAATAAATGCTTTTGAGAGACATGTCCATCTGCCTAAGTGTTTCTTTGTTTGTTGCAATCCTCACTTACTGTTAAACATAAGGAATCAGTTCATGGATGAATTCAAACATTTTTTTCTTATGTTCTAAGTAAATCTAAATCGCTAAACCAAATATAGATCGCTTTGATCGATAAAACTTTGAATTTTTGTTGTTAAAAGCTTTGTTCCAAAACGTTGGCGACTTCTGAGCGAAATAATTGAATACTTTTGAAATTCTGGACGCTTGTTATCAATTGTACGCTTTAATGCTGTGAGATAGTGTTGGATAGAGAAATTGGAATAGATCGATAGTTGCCTTTAAGACTTATCAAAGCCTCATATCAGCGAGCGTCAACCTGAGCTTTTTCATCATTTGTGCAGGTTCAGGCTCTATGTGAACTGCCTTTTATCGTTCTTTATCAATCCATTCCAAAAACCGAGCAATCTTGTTTCTTTTCAAAAGCGATCCATAGATGAAAATTCAGTTCATCAAATTTATCACTGTCGATCCATGCGGTACCCAAATAGCTTTTTTATATTTAGTTTAAAAGCGTTTTTTTTTTTTATCAATGCTTAGTTCCGTAGTAGTGTCATAAGAGCACACATATCGATCATTGTCAATTCTTTCAAGAATTTCAACGACTTTACCAATGACTGGTCAATCAGGTTGGAGTGCGGCGTTAGCACCGGAATTCTCAAAGCAGAAAGCAGTCCTCTGCTGATAAACATGCAGTGTAGGTATGTAGGATTTATGTCAAAAGAATTTTAATTCGGTTAAAGTGTGAACCACCCATTTTTCAGAATGTTGCCTCGTTTTCAGAATGCAGTTTATTTTGACTGAGCTGACAAATGGCATCGTTTTTCTTATTATCTTGGTCTATGAGCTGCCGCTTCTTAAATGGATTACCGAACAGCTTTATGGGATTAGTAGTAGGAAAAAGTTACGCGTCTCTAAAACACCACGAAATTGTTCCCTTAGCTACTATTGCAAGTTTTGGTTGCACGTTCTGATCATTTCATTTCCATCGTATAATGATCCGCACGAACTTTGTTTGTATTTTGAAATTCATGGTTTTTATTTCAAGTTAAAGCCTTGCATTTCTTCTACCGCATTCCCTTGTCGGTTTAATTCAAAAATCATCAAAACGGTCGCTCAGGCGTCTACAAATAGCCAAAGGAGGATATGGTAATTCCTGTATGCCTTCTATTTGGTTGATGAGCTTCACAATCACTATTGAAACTCTATTCTCAACGACCAGTGTTCCCTATCAACTCGTTGGACTAGTCGATCAATGAGATTCATTGTCGGCAAGTCATCGTGTCCGTCATGTCTTTTTAGTTATTTGTTAATATTTACGATCGCTATTTCAAACTCATAGCCATGCCTTATTCCTTCCCTCCGTAAGTTATCTCCAACAGTGAACCTTATAGACAGACATCCAATCGCCTAATACTTTAATAACAGCGCGAGCTCCATCCTCGGCTATAGACGATGCTAATACTTTTTCGAAAGCTTAGAAAGCTAATAACAGTAATGGACGGCAAGAATTGTTTGCCACATTAATGGCTCTGTCTAATAATGGCTGCCCGATTTGGAAAGGTACATGCTTCGTTGATGTTCACTTGTTTTGCCACTTCTTTTCACATCTTGATCAGGCCAACTGACCGAAGAATATGAAAAAAAATCCCCATTTCCCCCTTCTTGAGCACTTAAGAGGTATCAAGTTACTTATGCAAGCAGAGTCTCACTTCATTGCAATGCAAGACGTTCCACTTTTAGTTGGTAATTATCCTATTAAAAATAATGTGGCTTTAACAGCGACACATCCTCGGAAAGCGAAATTTGTGCCAAAGACCTTATGTGATATAGCATCGAAAGTCAATATTCGCAAGACTTCTATTTGTCAACCTAATTTACTTAAGTTAAAGCTATGTCTCGTCGGATTAGGTAAAAAATCAGCAAGTCGGTGAAGTTGGTCCATGAAATCGCTTATAATTATCACAGATGCACTTTGTTTCCAGTGTTCCAATAAAAATTATGAATTTCTTAGACCACCACAGCTATGTCTTGATTAGAAGACTCCATTAGAAGTTAGGACGAGGTTAACGAAGTTTTATTGTTTAAATCTGTAAAAATGTTAATTTACTTTAGTTTGATTTGACTTCCGAAATTTTAGTTAAAACTTTTGATTACATAACAAGGCGGAATTCGACTCAATTCTATTGGCAGTTTTTGCAATACTGCATAAGAGCAGGCAGCTTATAAGCCTGCAATAAATCTAAACTTACCAATGTGCGCTATTTCGCCAGCTACAGACAATCTGGAAACTACTTTTAAGAATAAAATAATTTATAATAAAGGAAAGATGATTCATAAGGTTTTCCACGTAGCCTTTAAAAGAGACGTAAGACTACAGTGGTGTTTGAAGTTTTGCAAACAAAGGCCATCAGAATTCTTGAGGGTTCCGGAGACAATCTACTACGCAAGACGGGGGCACATAATAGTGGTTATATAAGTAAAGGAGACTAGATAGAGAAACACAGCCAAGGTAAAATAAAACGAGGTTTAAAGGCGCACACCTTTTGCATTAGATCCGCGCTCATGTTACTCACCAAAGCCGATTAAACATGTTATCAGTTTCGCCTGGCTCGATTCGCTAACCCATATTTCCGAGTAAGTAACCAGGATCCCATTCGGCGCAAACCTTGTATCTGAGTTGCCTTCGGTAACCTTCTATTGATCCCAGTCCTTGCTTTTCACTGAAAGAGCCAACAAGTCCTCTGACAAGCTTGAAGAGGGCTCAAGACGTTATAAGATTCGCCTGATCCCATCCGCTCAGGCATATTTCCGACGCAGACTCAAGAGCCTCCCATTGGACACAAGGCTTGCTTTCGAAGTTATTATGTGTAAGCTTCCATTAATTCCTTATTTTTCAAATGAAAAAGCCAGCAGTCTTCCGACAAACTTCAAGCTGGTTATTAGGTTCGTCTAATTTCAATTGGTTAGATAAGATATAGGCGTAAAACCGAAACTTTGAACAGGATTCCAGATATCAATAACAGTTATTAGCAAATATCTAAAAGTTTCAGTTCGAGTGTCATTCCAACACAAGACGGAGCCAAAGAAGAGCTAGAATCGAATAGCGTTCTTCTACGATACCATCGGTATCGAAGCTCGGCTCGAGATATCAGCACCACAGTGAATTATCTATTGTTGATATGCTGAATTTTGGGCGAAGAATACCAAAAAATATAATAATTTGAAATGCTTCTTCTTCCCGAATCAGGAAATCAATGAATCAGATGATTCACGGTCACAATTAAGTCATTTATATAAAAGAAAAGTTTTAAATGTCAAATTTAATATCCATCATTCAAAGGTCATGTGAATCGGAAGTTCAAGAAAAAAGGCAGATTTGAAAGAATTTTTTTCTATTTTTTTTTTTTTATCAAATTTACGAAATTGTAGTCTGCTTCAAATTTTTAGCAAGAAGTTAAGAGTTTAAAATAGAAAAAAGCATGGGTGTTAAGTCGGGAATCGTTTTATTATTTGAATGTAATAATAAGAAGAAATTTGTGATGGTTGGAAATCCGCATGATAAACGTAACCTAACTTTGGAAGATTTCCAGAGAGTGGTTCGCAGCCTTTTCGATGTTAATCATTTCGAGTTCCGGAATAAAAAATTGGACGTGACTATACCGAATGATTGTCTATTAAGATATATCGCCCAATGTCATGATGTCTCAAATTTAGTCATAGAGGTCGTTAAGGTTGCAAAGCCCTACGAAATGGCTGGAGAAGGAGTAGATAATAGTACTACTCCAGGGGAAATTAATGGAAACAACTATGGCCGATCTTTTGCAAAGTTATCGAATACGAGCCATACAGAAGATCTTAAAGCAAAAGTTAAATCGCCCGTCAAATTGCCCCATTCCTCAAAATTTCTCCGCAAAATTGATATTGGCGATCACGAGAAGTCCTTGGAGGCATTGCCAGCAACATGCATTTACAATGGCTTGCTAAAGCCGAAAAATACGGTAGACATATTCTCAATGCCAGAAGTGACACCGTCCCAGGGCGTTTTTAGCTCGCGAAAAAGAAATCCAGTTAGCAAGAAGAAAGGAAACCATTTGAAGCGGTAGAAAGAGGAAGCCTCGCAGACCTAAACATCAGTTATGGTATTAAATATATATATATATATGTATATGTATATATATATGAATACTTAGACTGGCGGGCTTGTGGACAGATGAATTCGAGGACGAAGAAGAGAGATACCCAAATTTTTTGACTTTAAAAATTTCGAAAATTTGTTTTATTGCTTGATTAATTAAATTTTTAATTCAAATTTTCAAAATTACATTAAATATATTTAATTCTAATTATCTTTAAAAATCGTCTTTATTGCGTTCCCATCTAGTTTGCGTTTGCATTCTATTCACTATCTGATTATTGGTTATATATACATATATATATATATATATATATATATATATATGCCTACATATATATCCATGATTTATTGAAGGCTTGTCATCGTAGCCGCCATCAATATCTCGACATTTTCATCTATGGTTGCACGTTGTTGCCAATGGCTAGAAAGGCTGCTTATTTTTGCTGCTATAAGTTGCATGGGAGACGCAATAGTTATGGGAGTTTTTGAAGATAATCCATATGGCTTTGGTAGCTCGACGACTTCTACGACTAAATTTTTCACGTCGCTACACTGCGCCAGATAATCCAACAACCACTTGTTCGGCACAGTTACGTCCATTTTTTTCTTTGTTTCTTTTTATTTCGAAATATAATTTTCCGAACTTTAATGGCGAAATTAGATTTCCGTTGGTTTCAAGTCTTAAGTCATTAAAAAAAAAAAAAAAGCAATTTTTTTTTTAGCGAAATTCGTATAACGAAACGAACAAGCGATTTTTGGAATTTAATTACAGAATTTATTGAATATATTTTTGAAGTAAAGAGGAAAGCATTTCTTCAATTGTCGAAACGAAGAATTCTTCTTCTCCTATTTGGAAATAATTTGTAACATATTGACTAGACATTGACATAAAAAAAAAAGATTTACTTCTAACATAACTAATAGAAATCAGAATATCAATCAAATTACTTTCAATTAATTAACGTTCAACTTTGTTAAGGGCCAGGCAAAGAACTTTGGATGGTTTTTTTAACAACATAGCGAATCGTCTGTTCAAGAACAGAGTCGCTAAACATTCAGGAAGAAAAAGAATGGAAGAAAAAAAACGAAGAAAATTCTTGCGTGTAAAAGATTAAGGAGTGGAGAGAAGGGGTTGAATAAGAAATTATTCACAAATAGTAGCGAAATCCGATTTAATTGGAGATTTACTCATCGATATTTTGAATACACTAAACTAATGCTTGCATTGAAAGTTTTTTTCGCTCTTAGTCCAAATTTTGATTGAGAGATAAGTGTGCGAATGGTAGGCAAAATCTTACATCCCAAATCTAAATTGATGCTTTGAGTTCACAATGCGACAATCCAAGTTGAAGGCACAAAGAGATGTGGACAAACTCGAAGGAAAAAGTCCATTACGCCAGCATGCGTTCAATTTCACATTCACATTCAAGCTCAAATATACATCGCGAGGTAAGATGAAAAAGACGCTTACAAGGGAATATGTTTTGAATCAAATTCGCAAAGAGAAAGATGCTTACATAACAATATGTGTTGAATACGGTTTTCGATCCGCAAAAATTAAATATAATTTATTTGATTGTTTTCTTTTATACTTTTAAAGTGCTTTAAATCTCGTGTACGCAATGCTTTCGGTGAGGAAGTCGCGGTTGTATTAATTCACCCGATCAAACGCCATTGATTTGCAGCGCGAATAATATTAAAAGCTTAAATCCTCGTAAGCGTCATACGGCCTCGCCAGTAAATGTAGCGTGTTGCGCTGGTGATTATTGCAATGGTGGTGAATTTCCCGAAATACGTTCCTTGTGCCATGAGTCGGAGAACAAGTATCTTACATCACCTTAAACAAGAGCAAACATCTTACACCAACTTAAACAAGAATAAGCATCTTTCACCCTTTGCCGAATGTCTCGGCGTTTATCTGCCTCAAAGTTCAATTTATGGTCAATCACACGAGGATGTTGAACTCGGGTCTTTCGGTCGCACGCCGAGCTAATCCCTGCGAATCTTTTTTACTCAACTTAGTATATTATCTGGCGTCGGTTCGCTGAACAGCAGAACTTCACCCTCAACTTCGAAAACAAGTTTAGATAAGACGAACAAAAACGAAGAAATGATTACAAAACAATATCTTTTCAAATGTCATTTCGAACAGTGAAGTCTTACGTAATATTACTTTCTTATATACTTATAAGGATCTACCGGAAAGTTTTATCCGCCTCCCGTTACAAAAAGCTTCAACAAATATGGGCATATTCATATGATAGGTATTTGGCCCTCTCTTTTTATCAGTGAGTGTATACGTCTTGACCTAGCAAGTGAACTAAAACAAAGATGACTCGTGTTAACATTAAGTGAGACGCTATCATGTATAGGGCTACCGTTAAAGTTCATTTATGTCATTGTACGCACCTTTTATGAATTCCAAAATGGAATAAATTTTACAGAAGCATGCAGCAATTGATTGAAAGTGATTGGTCAAGGTACAGTTTTTTGATAGAAGATGTAGAAGATGGTTCGAACATTATGGTAGGCCAGGCTTTGGGCGACCGCCATTGATGGACGACGATACTGTCAAGATCATGTTAGAGCGAAATGCTCTTTTCCCCAACATCGAAAATTTGCGGAAGGTTGCCGAACCATATTCGGAAACAAAGATTCTAAAAACAAGCAGAACAAAAGATTCCTGCTGCTGATCTAATATAGTACGGCCGACAATATAGAATTATAAACGATTTTTGTCGAATCACTGCGAATACGATCCAGTTGAAGGTCCGGACACAGTTCGAAGTATGAGTACAAGTACAGCATTTCCTTACCTTAAATATTATGCAGTTAACAGGACAGTAAGTAGGTGCTGGGCCGGTGGATGGCTCTGTTCACCTGCTGAAACAAACTGGCGTCAACTGCCAATAATGGTCGACATTTCGCTGAAACAAGTTTTTTCGTATGGCCATCTTACTCAGCTTCAATAACATCCGCAGTTATGTTGGCAAATGCATCCCCAAAATTAAATACCCGCCAAGGATCGTTTAAAATGATGTGCTTGTTATTAACTCTTCCTCTGAATTAAAAATGATGACTTCTAGTGTCCTGCCAGAGTACCTTTTGGATCCTACCTTGTTCGGTAGCTTAATTAATGATTTGCTCGCATTTCGCCACAAGTGTCTTATTTATTTATTTATTTGCTGATAGTACACCGATCTATCTCCGCACGGCATGATGGACCACTTTACCGTCTTAAAGTGAATATTTGTATCGTGGTGACATCAATTTTTTGCCTCCTGCTAGGATGTTTGATGAAGAGATTGAGTTTGCTAGTGCGGTCTCCAACCTTCCGTTCAAGCTCAACTTGCACTTGCGTGCTAAAGGTCACTTTAATTTTCCGATAAAGCGTATCCATAACAATCTGAAGAAGCTGTGGCTTCCTTCGTCTTATGCACCTATCATTACCAAATTGTACTGGTAACATTTTGATTTACGTTTCGTAACATTTGTTACAAATGCAACGCTGTTGCGGTTGTTACATTTAACGGCGATCTTTAGTGATCGTATGAAAAGGAAAAAAAGGTGACAGTCTTGAAATATTGGCATGACTGGAGAAGGGAAAAAAATAACAATTTTTGGGAGAGGAAATTAGTAGTGCATACAAAATCATGGGCCGACGGAGACCACAGGCAGGGCAGGGTGTAGAGTGTGGCTCTGGGCATAAGACTGGCTCGCAGGTAAGTAAGTTTTGTCTGCCTATTTGTCCTTATATGTGAAATAAAAATTGAGAATGAGACACATGATAGAAGAGAGAATAGAGAAATTTAGAGATAAGATAGTTTTCATATATCTTAAGATGTTATTTTCCGGATAAATTTAAATACGGATTTTTTAAAATTAGATTTACACCCAGTACCTAAAAAAAGTTTAGGCAGTTATTTCGAAATGGAAGATTTTATGGTTCGGTTAAGCTTCGCTTGTTTAGTTTTCCTGTCGTTTGAAGTCAATGTGAAATCTGTAAGCTAAGGAAGATGGGTAAGGAGCATTTCACTGACTAACAAAGTGGCTGAACGGATTTCAAACGTTCATTGCCCAATTTTTTATAAAGTTCTTTTTATGAGCTTTTGCTTTCAAGCAATTTGACTATTTTGCCCATTATCAGCCATCATAGTATATCTGCTATGGACGTACACTCCGACAAAGTGCTTGTTCATAGAGTGTTTCGTCACAGCGTCGATTGAAGATTCGTTCAATTTGTCTTTAGCTTTGATTTTCTTTGATTTTTTTGTTATGATTGGCATTTTATCCTTCTCCATATTGAACTCGTGAATGATTTTTTCAATTGGCGAACCTCTTCACTGCGTTCGGTGCTGGGCTCGATTTCGTGACGTGAACTCATTGCGGAGAGTAGCTGCAACTCTTGGAGTATTTTGTCAGCCAAAACGTGCTTATCCATTCATTCTTGGGCAACATCAGAAGGATAGACAATGGATCGACAATATAAGTGAACGTTTGCAGGCGTATTCGGCTTATTTACTAATCGCACTATCAGGGGCCGGTTCATGCTTCTCTCTGTCGCTTATAACTGAAAACTTATATTACACTATAGGTTAGTTAGACTTCATTAGCTTCGCCATCTCTGCCATGTTTTTTCAAAAGTGATCCATCAATACGGAAAACTAACTTCATAGATACATAGCTCAGGATGATTTGATGGAGGAAGAAGGTTACTTCTACTGCTCTACAATACGTTTCTTAGAGGACTATTGCTTTCACCCTTTGTAATGTATAGACTTTTTCTTTTAGGTTATATTTTTCTCACAATATATATGTTTATTTATAAATCTCTCTATATTTTCTTTAGGTATTTTAATTTACAAATTATTTGAATAACTATTAAAAAATATAATTTTTCTCGTGTGTACAAATAATTTCATGTATATACAAATACAAGTTCGTTAACGTGTATATGAGAGTGTATATGTAAATCGAATTATAGAACTGTTTAAATTGTTTATAAACAAACAAACCACTAAACATCAACATTATTTCCAAGGTCCTTTCGTCAACAGCATTAACAACAAAATATTTGGCCAAATTTTTTTATCTTTTTTTTTTGTTTCTTTAAATTATTTTGTCGTTTTCTTGATAATTTTGAATTTTTAATGTTTACAATTAAGAGGCTTCTTCGATTTCTTATGTTTCTTTTTTTGGGTGCGTTGCAATGCCGATGATTTGGCATGATTTGGAACATTCAAATCGAACGATTCCCGCACCAATTTCAAGCTTTGTTCATGTTTGTCAGCAATTTGAGCTAATTGACTGCCTCGGCTATTTGTCGGATTGGAATTAAATTCAAAAGATGAGGCCCCTTCTGGTTCCATGTAGGCCTGTGACTGATAGTAATCAAAGTTAAGAACTGAAGCCAAATCGCCCGCATTGGGCATTGCGCCCGGTACATCATTATCTTCTATAGGTTCGTAAATGCTTTGATTAAGATACTGAGCAAATTGACCAGCGGTCGTAACTGATGACAGATCAAGATTTTTATTAGAAAAATTCAGTGAATTGTTATTATTGTTGTTATTTTGAGTGGTGGTTGTGTTGATGCTATTGCTATGGCTGCTATTAAAGGCGTACGCAGCCAATGAACTTAAAGCTGTGGCATGATTAAGTGTTTGTGTTGTGGCGGTGAGACGTTGCAGCACAAAAGTATCCACCAGAGCAGAAGCCGAACTTTGCCCTGGTCAGAATTTCAAATCCTTAATAGCTTGAGGTAAATCTGGCAGTTTAATATCTTTAATTTGCTGTGGAATGTTCATGCTTTTTACGGCACTCACGGCTCGAGCCGGTGCTGCCGATATGCCAGCTTCTTGTTTAACCAGCTTATTTTGTTCCTCAATCCTTGCCATTATGTCGCTCATATTTGTTTGCAAAACCATACCACCCATTACCAATTCAGAAAGTATATGATGCACAGCATCAGCGTGAAAAATTAAATCCAATTCGCAAACATTCTCAAAGCATTTATCCAAAGTCTCAACAAATACTTGAATCAAATCCAAAATACCTAATTCACTCTCTGACGAATCAACACAGAAGACAAAATATAAAGTTGCGTAGTGGCGATAGATAAGCTTGTAATCGGAACCTCCGATTAGGCTAAAAGACACAGAGATTTAGAAAACATAAGCATATAAAATAGAAATTTTTGCTTTTCTCACCTGCCCCCCTCTAAAAAGTTACAAACATTATCGTCACGTTTCGATACCAATTGGAAAGTTTCCTTAATAATTTGCTGTTGCATGTCCTCGTTCTACGGAGCAAAGGCAACAAACGCGATATTAATAAGATGTTTTTTGTTTAGAAAGACAGAAAATCAATACAAAATAATAAAATCTCAACACTTACAAAATATTGATAGAACTTGGAAAGGCGTGGTTTGCCATGGTTATTAAACACTAAAATCGCTTTAATCATTATGATATTAAAGGATCAAAAATAAAATAAATGAATTTTAATACATTTGCAAGTAAATTTCTACTGTTGATGTGTTGGAATTACTTTTTACTATGAAAGTAATTCTTTATGCTTTTTGTTCTTACGAAGCAACACATATGTTGCCATATCGTAACAAAACAAGTGTAGTAAAAAAAAACAGCTGATTTACGCAAACAAGTGTACTATTTGATTTTCTTATTGCGGTTTTACTCAAGTTTCTTTTGTCGATTTATGCCTTAGCCATGTTTTTTCATCATGTTTTATTTCATTCTTCTTTTTTTGATTTGCTCCTGTTTCTATTGTTCTACGCTTTAAAAAAGTTCTGTCATCTGTTGTTTTTTTCCGTAAACATGTGTTGAAATTGCGACTATATTAAGCCAAATTTTCCATATTTGCTCGTTATTCCAACGAAAATGAAAACAAATTAATCAAGATTTCACCTTTTTTAATAAGCTGACCATATAAGCTGCACAAAGGAAAAAATCTCCGCATTTGCAACAATTCTTAGTAACATTTTTAAATAAAGCTTCACAATAATACTTGATGGAGATCTTTCGAAGAAATCAAAAATCTGGTCAACTAGGCCAACAGCCAACAGGTTACCCAGAAAGAACTAAAATAGATTTATTAGCTACCGAAAAATTTAAATGCAGGTAAGAAACAAAATAAAATTTTTAAGTGTATGCGTTAAAAGCTGTTAATTTCTCACAGGGTTAGCACTGTTTTAGATAAGAACGTTAAGCAATACGGTAAACAATTCTTATACGATCATTTAGAAGATACATCTTGGAGTTCTAGTGAGGTGAAAACTTGTAATCACTTAACTTCTGAACTAAGAAAATTTTGCAAGCATTTAATGGAAAAATTGTTTCACAGGGCTTACCGCAATGGATAAACATTGAATTTGATGAACCGCAAACCGTTGGTGGTTTCTCTTTTCAATTTCAAGGTGGTTTTGCCGCTAAGGAAGCTAAAGTTGAATTGTATCCATCAAAAGACTCAAGCCCCTACGAAGAGCCATTTTATGCTGAAGATATTAATGCAGTGCAAATATTTCAACTAAAACATGCTCAGTTTAACGTAGAACGTGTTAAATTTACTATTAATAGTAGTACGGATTTTTTTGGACGAATTATTGTTTACAAATTGGAATTATTTAAATAACACAAGGATTACCAAACTTATAACTTTTTTATTTATTTTGGGCATTCTCCCGAACAGAGTTACTTCGACGGTATTTATTAAACGAAAGTGATAGTACATTTCGGTTTATATTAAAAATACGGGCAAGTGCATTTACAAATTCTAACCTTCAACCCCACACGTTGAAAAGGAACTGAAATGCTAACAATTTTATCCGAATTCTAAGTTAATATATAAACAAAATGAAGATTTTTAGGACAATACAATAATATAACAAAAAAGCTATAGAAATTTTCAATTGGACGGTATCTTCCACATGGCAATACCTTAATTCCTTAAAGGCAAATGACAGAACTCTACCACCATAAAACTCTCCAATGTCAATTAGGTTTGACGACCGGAAGCTACCACACGAAATGTAAAAATTTGCCTTTCCTTTCTCTCTTTCTTGTTAAAACGTGGAGAACAACTTATTGTTGTCAGAAATAATTAAAAGTAAAATAATTTAAAATTCTGTGAAATGTGTTAATATATTTTAAGAGAGGTTTATTTTCTATTTTAGATGCCGCGTGAAATTAAAGAAGTAAAAGATTTCCTGAACAAAGCTCGTCGCCAAGATGCTCGTGCTGTAAAAATAAAGAAGAATCCCAATAACACAAAATTCAAGATTCGTTGCTCGCGCTTTTTATACACATTGGTGGTCCACGATAAGGAGAAGGCAGAAAAAATTAAACAATCTCTACCGCCCGGTTTGCAAGTTAAAGAAGTTAAGTGAGGATTGCGAGTAAATTAGTTTATCATTCAAGCAAAACATGTTAAAGTGAAGTGCATCGAGCTTTTTTTTAAGGAAAATCGGCAATGAAATAAAAAACGAAATACAAAGTGACATGGCTGTGTAACTTTTTTTGTTTCTATGCAATGAACAGATTTCAAAATCATCGCGGTCTTTTATCAATCTGACGTAGTGCATTGTGTAAGAGAAGTTATAGGAAATAGCCTAGTTTTTGTGGAAGTGTATAGATTGCACAAGAAATTATCAAGAAGCAATTTCTCTTGTTGGATGCCGAGTTTCAATGGGCTAAGAGGAATGTGGCTTTTATGTTTAACGCATGGCAAGATGATCTTCAATCAGCGTTGTGCTCCTATCAGTTCTTATTTATCCACTTTAACTTAATTTCTACCCGACCATTTTTCCTTATAGGACGAATTTAAAAAAATCTCAGACATACCTTCTAAAGCCTGCAAATTCCTGCGTACTTTATTGTTCCCGTTTGAATATTGTAAGGGCAGTAAAATTGATCTAAGTGCCGATTACCTTGGCGCAGTTTAATCAAACCGCTTTGATGATGAGAACAACAAAGGGGTACTATTACAATATCTTACTTAAGCAAAAATAGCTTTCTTTGGTAGATAAACGTCCGAAACTTGCTTGAAGCATTTAAGTGAATCCATGAGCTTCTTGGTCTACTATTGCACATTGCAACTATTCAAGATTCGTTGCAAAACAAGATTAGTTTTCTTACCTGTCATTAATTCTTATTGAACAGTAAAACAGTAAATTATAATACGTATCTAATCGGACGAACAGCAATGTATACACGTCTTTCTTAATCGCACCAATAAAAACATACGTTTATTAAAATTTACTTTAGTAAGCAGATATTAAATATTATGAATTCTTCATTTTTAAGGCAAGTTCGTCATCTTCCTCGCCCACGTCAAGCATGGCTTGCATGATTTTACGTTTCAATTTTTTGCGTGAGGTATCCGAGTATAAGTTTCGCAGCTCAGTGGCAATCACATTGCCGAATGCATCCCATTGATCGTGCGCTTGAGTAGTGTTAGGGCGATTCTCTAAAATCGCTGCTGACTGTTGAGACGACAGAGTCACAAACGATCCTGTCGCCGGATAGGAATCGCTGACACTGGGGCTTAACTGCTTGTGTGGAGCAGGAATTGTTTTGCAATTACCGTTAACAATTTCTATAACTGTATTTGTAATTACGGGTTTCTTCATCTTCGAGCTGTTAGTGGTGGTAGTGGGTGTCTGATATTTTTGATCATGATTTTCGATTCTATCGGAGTTTTCCAATTTGTTAATATCGTCGTCGGGACGTTGAAAATTCTCATCAGCTTCCACCAAAGGATTCTCTTCTTCATCGACTTTTGCATCGTCGCTAAAAAACTGGTTTAATTCCTCCGGTATTGTAGAGGGATTGCTATCATCGTTATCATTATTACCGGTGACGAATTCTTCTTGTGGAGTTCTATTATATGTTTGTCTCAAACGCATCGTTTCTCTCTGCAAGATAAGACGTTGTTATTATGATAGTCATTTTTGCAAATAATTTTGATGGAAATACCTTCACTTTAGGTAATAGTAAGCTTGTCTGCAAACTACCCGGTCTTGGTTCAATGACATCTTTTAAAAACATTAACGATTCAAAATGATTCCATTTACAACGCATCGATGAATTATTTACATCCGTATTAGCTCCAGCTTCTTCCATTCGTAAACTAAGTTTTTTCATTTCCGAATTGAATTGATTGCGCAAATTATGTATCTTCTTGCCAAAATCGTATTTAGTAATTCGGAGTTTAGTGCATATTTCTTCAATGGCCCGATTTCGCACTTCTTTAACTTTGTAAGTTTCCAGATTATGATTCCAGAGGCATTCGCGTTTCTTATACATCTCAATTAACTGCGCTATCTTTTCTTTCGTCCAAGTGCAACTTTTTAGAGTTTCATATTTCATTTTGTGCTGTTTTTTTTTTGTTTTTTTTTTTTGTATATATGTTCGTAAAATTATTTCATATCAAAATCCGTGATACTTATTTTCTGCTTTTTAGCGCCCGTAAAATATTTTCAGTGGCTTGCTACAGAAAACACCTGTTTTCCTTGCAACAAAGATATATTTTATTTCATACTTTTTCTTTTCTACATATAGTATAGCGTGAGAGAAGTTTTTTTATGAAGTTGGTAACTCTTCTTTTTTTCTTTCACGGGTAATTGCTTCGTAGAAAAGAATATGCTTTGGTGTCTAGATTATAGAAACCTTTGCTATGTCAGGATCTGTCTTCATAATTTCTCCAAAAGCATAACATTTTATTTTCAAATATTCATATGCCAGAAGAGAGCCTTGAGAGAAGTGTATTGTATTTGATTTCATTTTCATGCTATAAAATGGTAACTCCACAGAAATTTTGTTATTTTATGTCAAGCATATGTTTTTTTTTGAAAAAGAAAAAATCTATTGAAAACAAAAACCCAACATAAACTTCTATCTATATATGTGCTATACGCTCAACGGAGTAGAGTATTTTTTAGAATGTATTCCTTTTTTCGAAAAGTAAACTGGTTTTAGGATTGTTTTATTTAAGTTTTTTTTCTCCTTAAAACATGATACTATACAAAAATCAATGTCAGTGGTACTCTTACTCGCTACCTCTGCTTTTATTTTCTTTTATATTCAACAATTAGATATAAATTGATAATACTAAGGAAAAAACTCTCATGTCATTTTTTATCTCGGTTATTAGAAACGATACGTTTTAGTGTCGCTATGTATGTAATATTTCTTTTTCTCTTTTGTATTCTGGTCGTTACTTATTTGCAAGAAGATGTGTGCAAGAATTTTTAATTTGGGAAAAATGTCAAAAGCTATTCTTTTTAAAAGATGACTAGAATATTGCACACGCTAAAAAACTGGTATTATATATAGGTTTTTCGGATATTATACATATTCTTTAATACAAAATTGTCAAATTGGAAAAAAAAAATATATATCAGTTGTCGTTTATTATTAAAATTTCAGCTTCAACAGGCGAGATTGAAAATAAAAGATCTGAGAGTGAATCTGTTTTCAAAGGCAACATTTTCAATAGACTGTTTGAATTGTAATAGCTAGATGGACAGGCGGACAAACATGGCTAAATCGAGCTTCTAGAACTTTTCTCCTTGAAATTTGTACATCGATTCGCGAAGCTCTTAAATGGTCTGTAATCATGATTTGTACTTGATATCAATATGCAAGTGGTGTTGGAAGCCTGTACGAAAATATAATTTTCAATATCTTATACTACGTATAATGGATATGGAGTTTTCTTCAATTCTGTTTTATATAATTTTATCCTTCCGCTCATTCAATCAAATTACAAATCCGTACTCTACGCTCTTTGCCACGATCGCGGAACAATATGTGAAAGTCTAATTGCACATAAGAAGAAATTTTGAATAAAAGGAAACGATTGCTTTTCTGCCTTTACACGGAAACCATTCCTTTGTTCAAGTGACAACAGAAGGAAGCTTGAGACGAATCGTCTATTGTGCCGATATTGAAGTTATTATTAAAATTATTATATTAAATGTGACCTTCACACATGAAGTTAAACAAAACATATGCACGCGCTATCTATTCACAAATCATAATAAATAATTATATGAACATATTATGTCCCCACAAGGCGGCTATTTGAGATCGATTCTGTTTATTCTATGCATCAATGATCTCTCTTTAGCTATTGAGTCTGTCTGCCTTCTAATCTAAGCAGATGACGTCAAACTGTTCTTGCCTATCAATTGAGCAATTCAATTGTGTCTTGTCCAAGTGGACGTAAATAACATGGTAGCATACTGTTCCTCCAGTTTGATGTGGTTAAATCAAAAGAAATGTAAGAAGCTGGCGGAACTTGTTCGCGACGGAATATTTTATAGACTCACTTAGGCTGGAGAGCGTGGATTCATTTCTGGACCTAGGTATCTTGTTTAATCATAAGCTTCGATTCAATTTGCATGCTGAACACTCTGTGAATAAACCTAGATCAGTGGTAGGCTTCACCAAACACTGATCTCTCTATTGAAACTCTGTTGGAATATGCCTCCGCCACCGTCGTATCTTTGCACAAGCAGTTTCTCCTTTTTGGTCTAAGAAATTTGCGTTGAGATCCAAGTGTCTGCCTATGAAAATAGATTGCTACTTATATCCTTGCCGTCGCTTAAGAAACGTAGGATGGTGTTGGGCATTACTTTCACGATAAAGCTGACTAATGGTCCCATTGAGCCGCCGTTTTTGTTAAGCTCGCTTAATTTTAACGTTCCTCTCCGTCCGACAATGAACCTTCTTTTTATTAAACGTAGTCAATTTTGGGCTTTTCGATCCACTTAGTGGTCTCTGTGGCCATCTAAATGAGGTTTATAACCTAATTTCTTCTTATTGAAGCCTGTTGCTTCCACGAAGAGTAATCTGCGTAATACCCGTGCACTGCCGATGTCTTACGTAAACTAATGGTTAAATTCCCCTACTAGGAATCTTAATACGGGCTTTGATGAGTAATTTAAAGACACGTGGTTTATTTTTTTTATTTTTGTATCAATTGTCTGTTGTCTTACGACTTTTTCAACATGAATTGTGATTAGGTTAAGTCTTCAATTGTATGAATTGCGCAATTCAGCTGAATCTTCGCTGACGCTTTTGCTATAGAAGTCCTTAGCTTCTTCACAAAACAGACCTATCTGATCCAATTTTGGCATAGTTGTTTTTTATCAAACAGCTGAAAGAATAGACCTACATGGTCCAAATTTTTTATTGTTAATTTCTACGTCAAATGACTCTTATTGATCAATTTTGACCATGAAATATTAAAAATTTGACTTTTTTACCCTACGCAAAAAATTGCTCAATTCGATCCTAATTACGACGGTGGAACTAAGATCGAAATGCATAGATCTGGACGCGGAACTGCTGCTAACTGGGAGTCTTGATTTATTTGTAGTGAAATCAAATTTCATCCTTCTCTGCGTCATCTAGCTTACAAGGCCTACTCACGTGAAAAGGATGATTATAATTGGAACACCTATTGCGTGCAAGGAAATAAAGCCAAGAATGTAATTAGAAAATGAACAAGAAATGTGCCCTTGCTAAGTTTCAGAGAATCGAACAAGGAACAGCTTTGGCGTAAATTACGCAATTTTGGGTGCAAGGACGCTGAAGCTTTAAGTGTAGATGCTGCTAAGGTGGATGCTATCAATTACCATTTTCTCAACAATCACTTAAACATCGCTAAAAATTTGGCCAGACGTAAATAACTATTACGGGCTGGCCTCCTTTCGTGAGGTAAACAGGTTCGAACTTTTAGCGGCATTGGATAAAATCAATTCTAATACGCCAGGCGTGGATGGCTTATCTCTTAGGTTCTTGAAATTAATTTGGCCCTGGATTGATGCTCGTACATTTTATGTTGTATATGATTAATTACATTTTTACTAGGTCCAAGTTTCCCTAGCGTGGAAATGTGCGCGTGTTATTCCTATCAGAAAAGATGGCAAGTCACTTGATTCTCCGAATATCAAGTCGATTTCAATCGCGCCTATTCTCTCGAAGGTTTTTGAACATACAATTAAGGGGCAACTTGTTAGCCATTCCATTGACTCTTACGGATTTAATGCGTGACAAGCATATGTTGGTGTTATTATCGCTGGACCTAACTAAGTCTTTTGAAAGCGTGTCGCTTGTACTATTGATTCATAAACTCGTTGCGGTACTTTGACTTTTTGAAGTTAGCCGTTGCTCTGATAGAGTCCTACCAATCGGATCGTTTACAATTTGTGTCGATGGGCGCTGGCAAGTCTGAGTCGTTAAATGCACGAAATGGTGTGGCTCGATCATTGGCCCTTTGTTCTTAACCATTTTTACCAATGATTTCTTTAACAGGTTTTACTTAGCTTCGTGTAAGGCTTATGCGTTTGGACTGCGTCTCCCGTTGGTTGCATGCGAATGAACTTTAGGTGGCTTGGGCTAAAAAGTATCAGCCGCCGAATGTCCATTTAACGTCTTCTTTGCAGAGTCGATGGTGCCAGTGTTGAAATTAAAAATAGCTTGAAATTCCAGGGGGTGATTATTGATAATAATTTATGGTGCTTTCGGGTCCATTTCCTACTTGGAAGGTTTTGTTCCACGAATGCCCATTCAAATCAAAATTAGCGCGACCAAGGCTTTAATTATCCCACTTATAATTTATGCTCTGCAGGTTTATAGGTCCATGAATACTACAAACTTAAGTAAATTAAGACTTTTATTTAATCGTGTAATTAGATAGGTGTTCTCCTTGAGGCGGCATGACCATGTCTCTAGTTGTGTTCTATGTTTTCTAGGTTGTTCCTTCGTTAATTTTATTAAAGTTAGTTTTCTCCTGAACTTTTGCAATGTTATTTTACGGCAGGAGCCGAAGGGGCTTTTTAATCTCCTTCCTTCAAGTCGCTCAATTCGCAAGAGTCATTTGTTGATTCTTCGAGTTCCTCGCGCTCTTTGGCCAAATCCTTTCAGGTGAGAGAGTTATAAGAGCTTATAATATTCGGCCTAGGGAGTTGCTCTTATCTCACTTACAATCGCAAGCTTTTAATCTTCGCCGTTAATGATAAGATTGCCTAGTTGCTTATTATTAGGGCGAAAGTGTAGGCGTGACATGTGTTATTTTCTTTCTTGCTTTCTTGTTTCCTTTTCATTTTTTCTTTTCTTTAAAATCCTTTTGTTTTTTCCGTAATCTATGTAACAACCAAAGGGAAGTTTCAGAGATCCTATAAAACATATATATATTCTTGATTAGCGTGAAATTCTGATTGGATTAAGCCTAAGAATTCTGAATAAATGTCGCTGCCTCGTTTAAATTTCCAAAGCATTACATGTCGATTATGCACGTTTTTCATTTTCCATTTCAGAGCTTAAGAACAACATTTACATGAATGTAAGATGCACCACATAAACCAGTTGATAGAAGAGTAACTGAATCCTCATCTGTATAGTGAGAACAAAAACTCGTTTGTTTCGCTTACTTATAGTGGGTAAATACGAGATTCTACGTAACTGCATCGGCAGTTACTTACGACTCTACCATATATATTTACATATCTGCCTAAAAATGGGTTAATTCTAAATTGAATATGGTGGACACCGTGACGTGGTGGCTTAGTTTTTTTTCTTAATAAAACCTTCGATATGGGTATTAAATTAAAGAACTTGGAGAGTAGAAAGCGAGAAGCAAAGCGTGTTAATTAATTGCGGTAGACGTCACGACTTAGTGGATAAATGTTTTCTTAAAAGTACCTTCGATACAGGCATCGAATGAAAGGAGCTGAAAACTAGAATGCGAGCTAGGGTGTTAGTTATAATTTAATTATGGTGGACGTTTTGTCAGACATAAAGTAGGCAAAAACATTGGAACCGCCAAACTAGTTAAAAATTGTGAATACAACAATTGGTCCATTGTAGGCTGGTGGCTGGGATTTGATTGCAGCATTGAAACTATCATGTCGGCAGCCGATTTACGTAGATAACTGGGGACTCGGTAATCACATTTCTTAATTTTTGAATATATATCTGTTTAGCGTTTTAGTTTCAAACGGAGCTTGATCCACTAATAGGGTGTACATAACGCAACCGATAGACTAGATATAAACTTCATACGAGTGCCCTTTTTTAGTGAGAGTTTCCGGTGCTATATAGTTCGGGGTACCGCATAAGATTAGTAGAAAAACAGACAAGAAAAAAACCCAGGTGCACATGCGTGGCGCGTCGTACAGCTGCCGGCCGAGGAAATCGATTAGCAGAAAAGCAGGTTAACGGATTAAAAATGAAGCCATGAAGTTAGATGATCGTCCCATGCTTGTAAAAATGTATATAAGTAGACTATTTGCAGAAGGCAGTTTAGTAGTAAGGGAACACCGAGTCATACGAGAACAGTGAGTCGTACGAGAAGATTTGAGTCGGGGAAGAACATTTGAGTCGAAAAAGAATATTAAAGTTGAGAAGTCGAGAGTGTTGCCAAAGTAAAATGTAAATAATCCTAGCCTTAAAGAATAGATTGTAAATAAAGAAACTTGGAGTTAAAAGAACCTTGAAGTCCATTTCTCTTGAAAATAATATCCACGGTCTAGTGATACGAACCGTATTGAGGAGCGGAAATTTGTAACAATATATATAATAAGGACATTCATATTCAGTTATGGTTTTCCGACGTTTGTGCAATTCCATCATAGATCTATTTTTGCACCAAATTTTTGTTCCAAAACGATGTAAATGTTGTAGTTGTCTTCCAAGAAACTATGAAATTGAACAATGTTATGATAACTTATAGATCTGTGTATGGTAATTTCTTAGGTCATTTTCTCTTTTTGGTTATCTTTGATTAAGAGCTTCTTTCAGAACAATTTTACCGGCGTATACTTCATTTGTCGCCACATCGACAATTTGATAACATTTTGCAAATCCACTCTTGCCAAAAAATCGCATGCCTTTATATGTCTTGCCGGCTGACAAATCATGTAATCTTTCCGGTATTTCTGTGCCCTTATCATCGGTTTTTGAAGACATGGTTACGTGTTTTCAATTTTTTTATTTCTAATAAGAAATGAGAAAAAATTGGAAATTTCCCTTAATCGGTCTACTCGATCGAATATTTCTTTTGTTGCATAAAATGTAAAGAGACTGCTTTTCCTTTCCTTCCTTTTAAACTTTTTAATGGGGGCTTTGATCATATAAATGAAGCATTTAACTTAAACACTTCACAATAACACTTCACTTTAATTCCACCAAATTTATGTATGCGACTTTTTTCTTTCTATTTTAAATAACTTGAGCGCGTAAACTAACTCGATCTGTCTGATGGGGTATATTATGAAAAATGTTAAAAGTAATATCTGAAAATGTTCAATGGAATATTAAAAGTCAAGTATGTAATATTAAATGTCATGTTAAAAGTCTACGTCTACAGATTACATAGGCGAGAGATAATTCTGAAAAATTTCATATGTTACGTGTTATGCTTCTAAGCTGAATGTGGATGTAATCTGTTCAAACCTGTAGTGATAGACAAGTCTTTTTATTAAATAATTCGTTCCAATGCATAAATCGCGAAAGAAATTCGCCGTAAGAGCGCAAGAGAGTAAATCTGAGAAAGCTATTGATCTCATAAACCTTGTATGCGTTATTTGGATATTGGGGTGTTGTGCATTCGTCGTTAATGTATTGGCATCTTCACTAGTTGCCCATGTTTCAAATAACGTATCGCAGTGAGCTAGCTAGCTAGCTATTGGCCACCTCAAGAAAGAAAAAAATGACGGGAGTTTTAGCAGTAAATTTCTTGAAATTTTTGTTTTTCTTGTGCAGAAAAAGAGAAATTTTTTTATTACTAAGATATTGTTATCTAAAAAAATATATTTGTATATAATTCATTTTTATTTAAGTAAATTCGTTACCTAAGGCTAAATTTAGAAAATAAAACATGTTCTTTACGTTTTTTTTTGTTTTTTTTTTTGTTTTGTTTTAACTAATAATAAAAAATATTAAATTTTTCCTTTCGTATATTTCTTTTTTAGTAAATTACAAGTGTGTTAGTAAGGACTACATTCTAATTCTATCTATATATATATATATATCTACATATATATATATGTATATATATATATTTACATATACATATATATAAACTGCATTTATATATACATACATATATATATAAAAAACTGAGGTAGTATTTAATTGATTTGATCTTATATAATGTATTATTCCCCTTAAGAAACAAAGTGCGTTTCATAATTTCTGTCTAAAATATAAGATTTTTTTTTAAAATAACATTAAAGGATATATTATTTATCAGATATATATACATATATATATATATATTTATATATATTATATATATGAACAAAAGACGCAAGAATACTGTTATTGGCACTCGATATGTTTATGGTATGCTGTTGCGAAATTTTGGTTTTACTACAAAACCTCTTTTAAGGAATGTGTGCACAAGATTCGCGGGAAAAATTGAAAAATTTATTCAAAAAAAGAAAAAAAAAAAAATTCGTTTAAATGAGCATAGCTCCGCTAAAACTTGTAAATATGAAAATAAACTTGACTTTGTAACGAATAAAAGAAAGATGAGAACAAATTAAGGTACTTTCGCCTGATAGGTCGAATTTTTTTTTATATATATAACGAAAATTGTTTAAAAAGTTTATTTTACTCCACATTTTTTTTTTTTTTTTAACTAAATGATTTCCTATTTCTTTTTTTTTTGTTTTTTTTTTTTTGGAAAAATAACCGAACATTTTTTCACTCATCACCATAAAAATTGTGTGGTATTTTAATACACTTTAGCTGTTCATGCGTTTACTGGCGTATTCTTGTAGTTTTTGTAGAGCGAGAGTTTTGTTGATCTCAACTAGATCACGACTGTACTTGGCCGTCTGCAGTTGAACCTCGAGTATGCGCATGCGCATAATATGCTCCTTACTTTGCATTTCCATAAAAGCTCTTAGCTCCGGGGAGGTGTCGTCATTGTTTGAGATTTTTGTATGATTGCTTAACGAACTCGCGAAATTCGTAAGACCGTGATTAACTTCGAGATTTTCGCTGTCTGCTGTTACGGTGGCCGCAGGTGTCGCGTTGCTGCAGCTAGAGGTACGTGGTCGTTTCATCGGCAATAATTGTTCGTCGCTTGAAGTTTGCGATTGTTGCTGCAGGTGGGTTTGTAATTGCTGTTGCTGTTGTTGTTGTTGATGATGTTGATGCTGATGTTGAGCGGCGGCTGCAAAATTGTTTTGTAAGGCTGCCGCAGCTGCTGCTGCTGAAGGAAATTGACCATTGCGTAGAGCATTTAAGGCTTCTAAAGTCGCTGATATACTATTCATGCTGAAGCTTGGTTGAAAACCGCTTAAATCGTTACCACCCGCTCCCATAAAGCTACTGCTTGATGGCTGTTGATCACCGCACGCTGATAGATTGGCAGGACTTTGCACGCTCACGCGTTCTAAATCATTTTGCAGACGATTTGTGGGCGTGCAGTTACTTAGTCTATCGCCTCCGCCAGCACCATTGGTTAACGAGTCATGGCAGGTATCATTTAGAGTTTCATTTGTTTCATCTTTAATATCAACATCACCTAATTCCTGAGGTGGTGTACGGCTGCTACTTAACAATTTTAAATAAAAAATTTTATGAAAATGTTAAGAACATACATTTTTTGTATGCCGCATTAATTGACTTACTCGTCGATGTCGTGCTCCTCTTCATTGTTATGCTCATCTTCACGGTACTCGAAATCCTCTTCTAAAGCCAACGGTATCTTCGAGTAATCGATACCGTCTAGAGCTTCTGATTTACAAGCTTTCTTAGCTTCTTGCATGAATTCCCAAACTTCAAATGTGAAAGGTGAGGGTTTCTTGCGATCAGCAACCTCCGGACCATAGCGTGCTAATCGATTATTATAGTCTAAAATTTCGTTACGTGTACATGCTAAATACAATTGAAAAAAATTTGTTTAAGGGTATGTTTCATAATTAGGAAAGTAGATTATATTTAAAGGGTTTACCTTTCATTCGACGCCATTGTTCTTTTAAACGATTACAGGTACGATCCGTACCGAATTGATTGGAGAATTTTTGATGTATAATTTTCCAAGCTTTATTTTTAACCGCCGTTAAGCCCGCATCAAGCCGCTTGTTTTCTATAATTCTCATATCTTTCCGGCATAAATCCAATAAAAATTTTTTCTCTTGATGATTCCAATTTTGTGTGCGTTCACGTTTTTTGTACATATTCATGGCGGGACTGTTCAAATATTGTTGCATTTCTGAAAAAGAAGAAGAAAAGAACAAATAGAAGTAAGTGATTGACTTTACATTAGTTATTTTTGGAGTCGTACGATTTTTAGAAAAAGATAAGACAACACTTGGAATTCATTTTATGCCCACGCATGGAAGTAACGCTGTATTTTTATTTCGAGAATATACGAAAGGAAAGAAATAACATATCCTTGGGTATTACAAGATTTTAAAGCGACATAGCTTCACGCGTCTGCCCCTCAGTCGTTAAATAGTTTTCGTATTAATCATAGCAACGATTCCGGTTCAAATATATATTCCATTTTTTCGCTCTTAAGTGGTGGCTATAGAGGGGCCTGGCTATACGTTAGCAAAGAACGATAAAAATCTGGCGAAGTTTCGAAACATATAACGACCTAAAAGTCTCGTTACGAAGAGCTATGAAGAGCTTGAAGAGAGAGCATCGAATCCGCACGATTTTCTCAGAACAAATTTGCCTAATTAAACTTGTGTCAGTCAGTCGGTATTGAAATGCAGTAAATTCAAGTCAGTTGACTGAAGGCTTATAATGGAAAGTCAATATTATTTGTCAATGGAAAGTACGGGCGCGGAAAACCATGGACGCAAAGCTGGCCATAGCTCAAGAAACATTATATAAGCTATTGTCTCTAGGCAGCGAGGTACACTACACTACACTGTACCGTTCACACGCGGGTTGGTCATACTTTTTGATTGGAAAGAAACATCGGGTCTTGCAAACGTTGGCGTTTAAGGCCACCTTTTCAAACTTTGAAAGCGCCTAGCTGGGCGGTCGAAACGCAGTCCTATTGTAACGCGTGCCGGGAAATGTCAGATTATTACTTTCAATGTGTACAGATCTTCATCACGGTTATTAAGTTAGAGTTATTCTTCGAAAACCACAAAAGACTTAAAACAGCGACATAATAGAGTTGCCAGAAAAGTAGAAAATCGTGCTTATTTTTATGTTCCAATAATTATAAACGTAATTTCACTACGCACTTCAAGGGCTGAAAAATTTTTTTTTGATAAAGATTACCATTAACGAAGGATAGCGGGTATATTCATTTTGTCAAAATGTTTGCAACGCCCAGAATGAAGTTTCAGATCCCCCCAATTGATATATGTTTTTGATCAGCATCAAATTCTGAATCAATTTAAGTATGTCCTTCTGTCCGTTTATGTAATGTCTGTTGTAAATGTTCTCCTAGCCGCAAAAGTGAAGCTATCGACTTCAAATTTGGAAGAAACATTGGAAATTCTTCGACGCAGATTGGTATTGAAAATGGTGTGAATTGGCCTACAGTACCACGTAAACTGAAGACATCTCTGTTTTTCAAAAGGAATAAAAAATTGGTTTTTTGCTCAATACTCATAAACTACGGCGAGCAAATCTACAAAAATTTGAACGTATTTTCTCTGGATGATGCTCTAATACCTGTACAAAAATGGAAAAATCGGCCACGCCTACTTAATCTTATAGTGTGTCATAATTTAATTTTTTTTTCAACCACTTTGTAAAGCCCAGAATCAGGTTTCAACTTGGAGCGCACCTAAACATGTTCGTCTCTTCATCTATCGATCTGTCCGTCTACGCAGTATCTATCTATGTAGTATCTGTGGTAGACATCGTCCCATTAGCGAAAAGATCGATTAAGATCGAAGATATCGACTAAGGAGATGCCTACAACACCTACACACCTATAAGGCAAAAACTTTTATTTTGAAAATAGAAAAAGTTAGCTGCGCTCTCTCTATGCTATATAGAATGACAACTTAATTCCATTGCTTTTTTTTGTCCTTTTTAGGATAACGGTGTTTGGCATAAAAGATTCGGTCACGCCCGTATATAATTTTCTAATTTGTTATTGTTATGATTAATGTCATCATAATTTAGTTGCAACAGAGAAATACGCTAAACTAGGACTAAAGTAATATAAACACTAGCAAATAAGGCTATCGAGTCTATTTTTTAAAAAGATGGATGAAATGGTTAATCCGGTCATTTTAATAAACTTAAGTGTGTTATTGATATTAATTTCCACGGATACTTGCAAGGTGTTCTTCGAGTAAGACGCCTTGAAATTTTTAAAGAAATAGTTTGATATGAAGCGATATACTTTTAAAACAAGTTAAAATGCTATGGGCTGATAAGTCCGCTTCGAAACAGCTTCTTCAGCATAGGACTTTATAAGGGGATTTTCTATGCGATTTTTTGCTGGACGAAAACAAGTCATACATGTTTAGATATCGGAAAGTCAGGTAGAGAGCACAGACATGCTTAGATTGTCAGAAAATGAAACTGCAACGATGGACATAGAATCAGCGGGTCTATGTCAAGTTCTCCTTGGGAGCTATATGCAAATTCCAACTATCATAAATGGTATGAAGAAGTTTGAATGAGAAAAACCTAAAATGAGTTATGAAATCTTACCGCATTTTATATCCATGCCTTCCAAAATACTATGGTTAGTATTTTGCCAATTGGCGGCTAATTTCATGAAGGTCTCCAAATCGGTGGCTGAATATTGTTTATTAACCTGTAATGAAATGAAATGTAAAAAAAAAATTAATGATTTTTCTATTTTTCAAATTAAATAACATCAACTGAAAATATGATATCGACTATAATATCGTTTACAAACAATTTTCCTCTACATTTATACTCGTAGATCGTATTAAAAATACACCTAAAGAGAAAATAAAGAAAAAGGAGATACTCGACATTTGAAATCTGAGTAGATAAGGACACACATCATTTGGTTTGTATTGTATCCGATTTATATGGTTTTGTGTTTACACCTTGTGCCCAATGTACTAAGAAATCTCCCTTAAAAAATACACTGATTTACAATTTGCTAGAAATATGAAAATGTTCGTCGTAAAGTGGCTGTCGATCGGTACCTAATCGTTTTGAACCGCTTTGACAGGAACACGCTATTCTGTATTTGGTCTGACCAGAAGAGTTTGGTTTGTTATGAGCTGCTAAGGTATCGCGGAAAGGTCAATATCAAAACGCTACCAACAATTAATCGATTTGAAGAATAACATAAGTTAGTTTTTTACAGGATACCTGTCCATCCGTCCCTATCACAAAACCGTCGGCATCCATAAATTGTTTGGTGGATGGGAAAACGGTGCACTCAGCGATGGACAATAGTTCGAGATTTACGAAAATTCCGATTTTCTATTGGCGACACACCTGATAATAACAGATAAGAATTGACTTTATACTGAATCTATGAGCAGATAATACATTAGAGTTGCACAGCAACTTTCACCTTATGGCAAATCAGTCCGTCAATTGCACTGATAAGTTCGTCGCGATAAGTGTTGAAAGTGTGAATAATTTTTTTTTATTAATTCATTTTTTTTTTATGTGGCGAAGGGATCTCTCGGGATTGTGAGTCAAAAAAGTAGAAGCAGTATTTGCGTACGATCGTCTTGAAAATGGAAACATCTGGTATGAAGGGAACAAGTATTGCTGGTAGATTACTTCAAACAGCGCCTTAGAACACACATTTCCCGATTAAAGACCTAGACGGACTTCGTATCGAATAGTTTTATCGCTCACTGTATTACATTTGCTAAGGGTTATATGTGGATGCAATTGTGGTAGAATAGCACTCTTTATCAAACTAGACCTTGAACTGTCAGTTACTAATGCAATACATACGCTACCATAAGTGTTCTAACTACACAAAATACGTAGGTGAACGAACGGAAGAAAGAACGTGGACAGTGCGAGTATGTTTTATGGGATTCCTGAAGGATGAACGCGGTATGCTCGAATGATGGGTGTAAAAAAGAAGTTCTGAAATTAGTGACATGACTTTTCAACTTGTGGATAATATTAATGAGAACTTTGCCAACTTCTTTTTCTCCCCATTCACTTCATGTGCAATCCTTCCTCATCGCCATCGGGGTATAAGTAAAAGTACCCGCAAGAGTTATTATTCAAACACAAATATGTGTCAAAATTTATTGGAAGCAAGCTGCGGCCGGACGAGCAAATACAGCTAACGCGATCCAGCGTCTTACGTTGATAAATAACGGGTAAGTTTTATGGGAGATCTAGAAAACAAATCTGGTGGACTCTCTTTCTCGGATGACGTGTGCCAAGAAAAAAAGTAATGAAATTGTCGCCATGGTGGATAGAATAAGGCGTTACAACTTGTGGGATATGATTCACGGGGATTTCGTCTACTCCCTTGTCGCTGCATCAACCCCATCGTCCCTGGCTAGGCATATAAGTAAGGATAAGAGTGAGGACGACTACTTAAATACAAAAATTGTGTAAAAATTTGTTGAAAGCAGGGGACGGACATACCGCGATTCAGAATTCCCCGATAATTGCTTACTAAGCGGATTTCATAAGTTTTTCACCAGCTCAAACGACTACTGAAATTTAGCACTTTGCGACTTATGGATAAGGGGCAGGATTCGTTACAGTTCATTATAAGGCATTACACGCACATGCCGTCGCACCATTATGTGTTGTGTCAAAAACATGCATATGCGTTATTGTTACTTTACTTTACTTAAAGCCTTTAACAATGATTTTAATAACATATGCCATTAGTTGATAGTGATGGTTGGTGCTGTTGCGTTGTGTTGCGTTGTGTTGTGTTGTGTTGTGCTGTGTATTTGGAACATATCCAGAAACCAGCAATTATTAAGTACATTTATGTATATGTGCCATATACAGTTATAACATACGTATATGCATATAGGCAATCAAAATCAATAATCACTTTACTAAAAATAAATTAAATTCAATTCAATTCTTCTTTCCTTCCTTCTTTTTTTGTGCTTCGTCGTCGTTATTTGCTTTAAGTGGTGGCTGCTTGGAGCCAAATTATGATTTACATACAAAAGCCGAATGTAACAACAACAAAGGGTGATCATAGAAGTAATACGAGAGAGAAGGGAGGACAAGGAGAATGAGAAGGCGGAAGAGGAGGAGGAGGAGGTGGGGAAGAAACAGATTTCTTTTCGTTCTTTATAGTACAAATTAACACATTGAAGCTATTCTCTATTAAATAGACTTGTATACGAAGGCAAACTATAGCGTTTTATTTACAATAATCCCAACGTTTGTTTTATAAAGAATTATGTGAAAAATGAAAAATAAATAAACAAAAAAAAAAGAAAAAAGAAACTATATTTGTATTCATTACTTTGATGTGTAAATGATGGAAGTAATAATAATAAAAATAATAATAATAAAAATAATAATAATAATAATAATAATAATAATAAAATTAATATGAAACATTTCAAATTAATTAAATTTTGTATTTATTTATTTCATACATTTTTATAGTCTGCTCTCATAATTTCAAAATGTGTTTATGATATTTTGAGAAAAAAAAAATATTATTTCGATTTCTTAGAATTTCATGTTTTAATATTTTCTCTGCTTCCACAGAAATATTTGTTTTTCCTAAAGTTGTAATAAAATCGATTTAAAGGCGTATGTGTTGATTGGCGATATATTCTATTGAAAAGCATTGGAAACTGTCAAATAAGAAATAAAAGTTAATTTACTCAATAAAATTTACTTCTAGTTTACCTTTAAAGCGAAGTGGCTCAGCTTTGAATCTTTAAGCTTAAAGTTGAACTTTTTGATTGTTTCATGTGGTCCACATGTGGTACAAACTCAAGAATGATTACAAAACAATACGTTTTCGTCAAAGTACTGATGCCTTCCCTTAATTTACGGCGCTTGTGTTACTTTTTATAAGCCACACCGCGTCGCGTTTTTAATACGAACGTAGAAAGTGAGGAAACCTTGCTTCGCTTTCGGGAAGGCCCACTGATTTTGTTAAATCTTTTCTATAAAGACCAATCGCAATACTATGCGCTTCTAATTTTTATCGAGATATCAAAACTGAGTAATTGCACTCTGAACTACTTGGAGTCCAGGGGCGTATTAAGTTTGTGTGGATGTATACGACATCCTGAAAAGTTTGTGGCAGATGCATTTTTAGAATCGATCTAAGCTTGTCCGTCCGTCCGTCCGTCCTATATTTTTATGTTCAGCCTGCAACTTGTGGGGTATTTTGATCAAATTTGATACGCCGGCGTGTTTTGGGCACATTTTCGAATGCTTCTCTTGGCCACTGCTTTCTCCTGACGACAGTCGACTTACTTTTTTTTCTAATACGGTATTTTTACACTCATCACCGAACGGTGAGGGCCATAGTCATTTTGTCAAAACATTTGCAACACCCGGAAGGAAGCATCAGACCGTCCACAATTTAAGCATGTCCCCCTGGGCACCTGTTGTAAAGATTGTCCTGATCGTAAAACTGAAGCTAACGACTTAAAGTGTAGCAGAAACATTGGAAATTCTTTCACGTAAGAAACGTCATGTATTGAAAACGAGCTAAATCGATGGAACCATGTAAACTGCGAACTCCTTTGGTTTTTTGCAGCATATAAATCTAGAAAAATTTGAAAGTAGATTCTGCAAGCGACGGTGTAGCACAGTTACCACGCCTGCCCAATATTATAGCGTATCAAAATGTAATATTTTTTCCATACCTTTATAAGGCGTAAAATAAAGCTTCATAAGCCCCATAAAGTGTATAAATTCTTGGACAATTTCAAATTTAGGATACACCTAAACATGTCCGCCATTGATGATGAATGCAATGAATTTTAGCATTCGGCCACAACGGTGTCTCATTTCCATGGATGGGTTTTACGCGACGGTCTGTAATTTTTGATTTTTTTCAGTATTAATGGTGTTGTGAAGAGTTTTATCTCCCACAAAGAAGAAACCTCATATTAGGACACAGCCAACCATTAAGTACCCTATACCATTTCGCTTAACACAGTTACCCACATAAACACCTTTTAAAATAAAGTATTGTATGGAAAGAGGCCGGAAAAGTCGTCCGGACCGAACTATTTTTAATGGCGTTCGCCTTAGGGGCAAAACATGTCGAGGCAAGTAGTTTCATCAAAACATATGAAAAATTGCGGCCTTTAGCCTAAATACAAAATGATAAGACGGAGAGACGGGCGGGTAAGCTAAGTTTGACCCAGAAAGTAACTGTGTTTCGATAGGTATAATAAAAGGTGGATCTGCCTCAAGTGTTTCTGGGTGGTGCATACATCCGCACAAGCTTGATGTACCCCTGTGCGGCAAGTGGTGTAGGGTATAAAATAGGGTTAACTGCTTTCGTATCGATTTAGCAGAACATGACGATTATTAAAGAATCGCTTTAAAGCGATTGATTATACTTTTGAGTGTGTTGTGTATTGTGTTGCATTTGTTTGTTAATTTATAGGAATATATCTTAAAAATATTTAAAATATTCTTATATTCCTTATAAATCTATAAACAAATAATACATTCATACATATTTTATATCGTTAATTGAGCATTCTTGGCGAGTAACATTTGTTTGTAATGTTTTTAATGGCTTTTCAAATGGAATTTTTTTTTTCTTTCTTAAGAAGGCAATTAACTCATAAAAATTTAAGTATTTTGCTATTATTGTCGTTGTTGTTGTTGCTGTTGTTGTTTACACAATAATGAAAAGTGTATACAAATATTTTGTTGTATACGAAAACGGAAAAGAAGTGAAAAAATAAACCTAAGAATCTTTTAAGTCTCCTACGTTATGTACGCATAAAAGGGCGAAAAGGTGAGCTACTTTCGAACAACAACAACTGTTCGCAACATGCGTGCCTACGTCCTATTGGCATGAAGGATCAATAGGCCGTATAACTACGATTTGAATTTTTTTTCTCCAAATCGTTTTTCTCACCCACAGCACAATCTTCAAAAAAACGTTAGGTAAAACGGTCAAGGCCGAATTATAAACACACTATGCACTTATTTTTGTCATCACTTACCATAACTTAAATCTTCTTCGTTTAAGTTTTATGATAGGTTTTATTTGTGCGGGGGGAGGAGGGAGTCATCGAACAATTTGACTTGATTTTACAATGATAAATGTAACGTCTTAAGCTCGCATAAAGTTTAATTATATATTTTCTTGGGCCAATCACTCAGGGATTGTCCTTCGTACGTATAACACGGCGATGAAACGGGAGAGAGGCAGTGAAAGAGAGAGAGAAGCAGCAGACTGGATGCTATATAAGTGTTACGCCTTTTCTGATCGAGCAGTACTCTCTCATTGCAGTTACGACCACACATCAATCGTACTTGAAGTAAGGTCTTCTGCAGTGAGGATTGGAACCGGTTATGCTGACTTGATAGTCGTCCGTCTTAAGTATTTGGCTTTAAGTGGTAGCCACAAAAATCCTTGTGGTTCATTTGTAAGCAAGTAGATGTGTATATCGAATCATTATCCTGGAGCGACTATTTTTATAAAACACGAAAAAATTTAGACCTCCTTGTCGTTAAAAGAATTATTTTTTGCAGGAAACTTTCATATGGAGAACGTTCGAAAAATTATTTCACACAATCCAGGTAAACAGAGATTTAAAGACACATCGATAATCAGATCAAAGACAAAGGTGGACAGACGGATCTTCAGCTTAAATCGATTCAAAAAATGATGCAAAATGGACTGGCAGAATGATAGGTTGATCTACGTCAAGCCTTTCTAACTGTTGTACATATCCTGTCAAACTTAACGGTGGCATAAGTGATGTAGGGTGTAAATACTGCAACTTAATCAATTAACTAAAAATGCATAATTTTCTTTTTTTATTGTATTCTACACTATATGCGGTACGAGGCTCTATCAACGTTGCGCGAATGTATGCAATGCCCAAAAGAATTTGAGAAAGACCCCCTGAGCCATTCAGAGAAAGCTTGTGTATCCGCCCGTCCATCTTGTCTTTTTTGAGTTCATCGATATGTTTTGACCACTTTTTTGATCACTTCTTATATAAGCCTTCTTTTGTAAAATCGTTATAAGGAAACCTGTGTTAAGCGAAGTGCTACAGGGTTAATTATGGGCCATGTCGCGCTATAGAGTTTTTACTTGTTTTTTAATATGACCAATCACTCACGGTATGTGCCAGGTGCCTGTAACAGGGTGATCGCCAAAAAGAAGTGAGGAAATGGAAAGAGAGAGAAATTGACCGTAACTTGCAGGTATGTAACTAACCGCCCTAAGTCTTACGCCTTTACAGACGAATGAGCAAAAAACATTCCCAAGAGCTGTCATGATACTCAACATTTCCATTCAGTTTACCGATTTATATAAACTTTAGTTGATTTCGTGTCCTATTGAACCAATGTAGCTGCCAGAAATTGATTCGAAAATTGTCTTCTTCCCAATTGCGTAAATCAGATTTCACTTAATAAACTAGACTCGTTAATAAACGGTTATGTATACAATAATTAAGGCGAATGAGAGGCTTAAGCCCGGTTGATGCTATCATAGAGTTAGTCAAGTATTCCAATTAAGTAATAAAAGTAGAACATAAAAGACACACTTTTAGTAGCATTGAGACAAACCTAAAAACCTGAATTACTTGGAATGTATATAATAAACGCGATATTTCAATAAGTAAATGTATTAATAATAAAGACTATTATTCTTAAGTCCAGTTGATTGCTATTTAATCGATAACATCAATACATACGCGTTTATCAAATGACGCCTACAACAACTGCAAAAGATTGTCTAAGAAAGTTACGTAAAAAAAAAGAACAGAACAGAACAGAAAAAAAAAATCGACAAAAAAGAAACAATCGCCAGCGATTGACTATACTGAGCTCTAGTGCATACATATAGATGTATGTATCTATATATATATATGTATATGTATATATATCTATAGGTCGTTGTACATATATTGCCATTTGTAAATTAACACAAAATATCTTTGAGATAAAATGTCTATTTTAATGGATCATAATAATATATAAATGATTTTAATACTTGCATGTTTTGAGATTATTGCACACATACGGGTAACCGCACATGTACAGATCGACAGATGTACGTGTAAATGTAATTCATTTCTACGATATAATTACAAAAACAAACATTACATACAAATGTGTTCTATTAAAAATATTTAACGAAAAAAGAAAAACAAAAATGAAACGATAAAAATTCATATTAATCTGTTTAGGTCGAGCATTTTAAATACATTTATTTGTTATAAATCAAAACGATTTGAAAACAAGTTAAGGCTACACTAAGTGGAAATGTAATAATGCACAGCTGCCGCGATTATTTGAAAACGAGTGCTGCCTGCTCGTGTAGAACATATTTCGCACAATTCTGGCTAAGTAGAGACAAAGCGATAGAAACAGATGGATAGGTTAAACGGCCCAAAAGGTTATAAAGTGAAAATCGTAAGTCAAGCGTGTTTCATCGTTCCAGAAAGAGAGACATAAACGGATCAGAATATATATAAAAATTTTACGTTCACTAAAATGTACAAGATATATTGATATTATTTTAAAAGAGAGAGAGAGAGAGAGAGAGAGAGAGAGAGAGAGAGAGAGAGAGAGAGAGAGAGAGAGAGAGAAGGAAATAATATTTATTATGGTCAGCTAGTTACACCCTACCACCACCGCGTATGCTATACTAATTGATGTGCCTGTAAGCAGCACCCAGAATGGGTTTCATGGATGTCGAAGGATAAAAAAAGCTATATTTTCTTTAATTTTTTTTTTTTTTGTTCAAAAGAGTTTCTCATAAAAATTTTGAAATTTCCCCCTTTAGCGGATTATGACTAATTTCGCCACGTTATTGATTTCATCATTTAATATTTGCCTTGGCCTAACTCAGCTGACGTAGCCAGAAGACTAAAGTCTTAGCCAAAAATAGAGCAACAAAACTATTGAAAGTACGTCCGTTATTCTACGCCCGGTATTCGTCCGTTACAAGTTTGATATTAATTTACTGTCTATCCTTTATTGCAGGTTCTATTGCATCTTTGCATATGTATATGACAATGCCTTGCCTTCTTTTGGAGATCCCTTCAAAAATGTAGCCCAGCATTGAAAACAATAACTCCTCATGGCCTTATTTGTCGGCAAATGAGTATCGGCTGTACTTGAACGAAAGACAAAAAAAAAACCAAATTCGATTATTTGCTGCAAAGAAATAGAGTTTCCATCCAATACGATCCATAAAATCAGATCATAATAATAGTTCAAGATAAACAATTAACTGTAACAAACTTCGACCATTTGGGGCTATTTTTTGGATCATACCATAACAAGGATTTTTACGAAAACTGATCCTTTTCAGGGCAGGACCCATAATAGTAATATCATACAAAATTAAGAATTATGTTACACAAGGTGGTGTAGGCTATGTAATGGTCGGCCTTGCCCGGCTATAACGTTCTTACTTGTTTTGTTTATATTTGGCATTGGATTATTATTAATATTACTATAAATTTAGCAGGAGAATAATTTCTAAGACTAAAGTCTTAAAGCACTACCGCACTTGAGATTTGAACACATGACCGGGGATGAAGCTCAGTGGTAGAGCGTTCGCTTTGCATGTGAAAGGCCCAGGGTTCAATCCCCGGCATCTCCATCGCAATCGGAGTTTCTTTTGAAGTTACTTCTATTCGTAAAGTAAAACCCTGCCGTCACTTACTTACAGAATTATACCAAGGGTAAAGCAATTCTCTAGCGAATTAATCTCTCAATCGAATTAATTCCATTCTTCATAAAGTACGATAAAATCATCACTAATTGTGGAAGGTATTTATTAAAAGTGGAAAATCACAATAGTCCTTAATCTCAGCCTCAGTCGCAGTGTAGTGGATGTGTGCGCAGGCCATAGCCCTCACCAACTGTGAGCGCTGAATATAACTAAGCGGAAAATAAACTCTCTCGCA